>OW285235.1:143490415-143666548 GCA_935421215.2 Melolontha melolontha
GAATTATGTTTGCCAACTGATCGTAAATATCCTCAACAGCTGAAGATATTATGAGAACTATGTATTGAGTGTAGAAAGATTTTAGTTCAGTGATTTGCTTATCCGCGTGAGGCTTAACGTAATTAGCAAACAGTTCAAATTGTACCTTTGCATCCAATATCGTCTATTGAATGATATTTGTAATCAGTCGGCATGATTTTAATTTAGTATCTATAAAAAATGATTGAATATCACAATTCCTAGAGCTTAAAATTGAATATGATGCAATACGATATCTAAAACTGCTTGCTATCTCATAAACTCCATCTCCCAATAACGAAGCATTATTACACACATGCTGTTGAGAACGAAGATGTCCTCTATATAAATAGTTGTTGGAGAAACTCCGTCCGCAACAGCTCGGTATTACCTGAGGCGCATCTATTTTAACTAACTTGGAGGAGGATGCATGATGTTGAACTGCTTTCCTTTTAAGCGATTCAGTAGGATGTACTTTTGTCAGATCTCGTTTTAAAGAATCCTTCCTAGAAAACGTTCTCTGACAGACATCACAAGTATGAACGAGGTCATTAGCGCAGGGATATCTTTTAAGAAGATCTGAGCGACTGAATAACTTTCCACATTTCTCACAATTCATGACTAAAACTAAAAATAAAAAATAATTAATATGAGATAGAAAATATGGTATAGAAAATATATTAATCATATAAAAATATTCTCAATAAGTAAGATACTGAAAACTAAATTTCAAAAATCACGTAAAACATCTTTTGGAAAAGGGTGTGTTGTCAAGTATAATTAAAAATATTATGAGATCCGTTTTCAAAAATATATAAGAAAAACCCAACAGATATATTCAAAGCAGATTTTATATTTAAAAGCGAGCCGCATAAAATATAAAAATAATGGTAGCGGATTTCAAGAGAATAACGAAAATAAATTTATTTATGCATAAAAGAAAGATCCGTTTGACAGACAAAAAATGTTCACATAATTTTAAGATAATATGATATGTACTTACGCTTAGAATAACAACACGGGTGACACTACACACATAAAACTTCTGATTAGCTGTTCACTGCTAAGGCTATGTATATAATGAATATAAACAGCAAAAAATAATAGGTTAAATAGCAGAGTTAACGCAGGCGCTTTAAACATTATATTATATCGGGTGGTGTATATCAAATTAAAGGGAAAATCTAAGTAGAAAGAGGTCCCTACAACTGAGAATATTAGATTTATAAAGTTAGAGTTTTTGCACGTTTACACCTGTTAAAAAAAATTCACACGGGCTATTGTATTCTTTTCACATAAATAAACTCCTTGCTAACGAAGAAATACAGAGGATTTTTGAACAGGTGCCGAGCCTGAGAGAATATATCTGCCATTGTTATCGGAGTCGTATTTAGAAATATATATAAATGTATAAATTATCTACAATATAAAACAGAATTATCGATATATCACACAATTTATTTGTTTAAGTTCCAACAGGTGTCTGTATATATTTTAAAAGTATTTTTACGTTATTTTGCGAACACGCAGAATTAGAATGACTATGATAAAAACATGCATTAGGTTGGATATGTAAAATAGGTACATTTTCAGTATATTCTAAATTTACAATTTCCATGTTAATATATGTCTGTAGGAATTGAGCTTTCAGATACCCTTTATCATATATCCGGCCGTAATTCCTATATACATTATCTAAAATTGAGGATATATATTTTAATTCTATAAAACCAGAAGCATAGGGGATATGAAAATAATTATGTGTTAACCACCTGACCTCGTTTTGATTCTGTAATGATAATTTGCGAAATGGCGTGATAGATTTAAATAGCAGATGTATCGAACGATCTCTTTTCAGACTTGATCATTATCCGTTAAGATATTAGACAGCTCTGAAACAGATCTGAACGATTATTGAAGCAGATAAGCTGGTTTCAGACTTGATCATTATCCGTTCAGATCTGTATCCGTTCAGATATTAGACAGCTCTGAAACAGGTCTGAACAGCTATTGAAACAGATAAGCTGTTCTCAGACTTGATCATTATCCGTTCAGATATTAGACAGCCCTGAAACAGGTCTGAACGGCTATTGAAACAGATAAGCTGTTTTCAGACTTGATCGTTATCCGTTTAGACATGTTCCATATCTGCTAGCAGATGTCGGGTCTGAACAAGTCTGAATAGTTATAAAACAGATATTAAACAGCTCTGTAAAATGTCTGTACGGATACTGGAACAGATGGAAACTATTCGTAATAGCCGTATACAACACAGTCTCCTACATCACGTATAAAGACTTTATTGTAATTGAAAATAATTCGATAGTCTCTCTCAAACTTGAGGTCTGAACGGCTATTGAAGCAGATAAGCTGGTTTCAGACTTGATCGTTATCCGTTTAGACATGTTCCATATCTGTTAGCAGATGTCGGGTCTGAACAAGTCTGAATAGTTATAAAACAGATATTAAACAGCTCTGTAAAATGTCTGTACGGATATTGAAACAGATGTAAACTATTCGTCATAGCCGTATACAACAGAGTCTAATACATCACGTATAAAGACTTTACTGTAATTGAAAATAATTCCATAGTCTCTCTCAAACTTGAGGTCAGAACGGCTATTGAAGCAGATAAGCTGGTTTCAGACTTGATCGTTATCCGTTTAGACATGTTCCATATCTGTTAGCAGATGTCAGGTCTGAACAAGTCTGAATAGTTATAAAACAGATATTAAACAGCTCTGTAAAATGTCTGTACGGATATTGAAACAGATGGAAACTATTCGTCATAGTCGTATACAACACAGTCTCCTACATCACGTATAAAGACTTTATTGTAATTGAAAATAATTCGATAGTCTCTCTCAAACTTGAGGTCTGAACGGCTATTGAAGCAGATAAGCTGGTTTCAGACTTGATCGTTATCCGTTTAGACATGTTCCATACCTGTTAGTAGATGTCGGGTCTGAACAAGTCTGAATAGTTATAAAACAGATATTAAACAGCTCTGTAAAATGTCTGTACGGATATTGAAACAGATGGAAACTATTCGTCATAGCCGTATACAACACAGTCTCATACATCAAGTATAAAGACTTTACTGTAATTGAAAATAATTCGATAGTCTTTCTCAAACTTGAGGTCTGAACGGCTATTGAAGCAGATAAGTTGGTTTCAGACTTGATCGTTATCCGTTTAGATATGTTCCATATCTGCTAACACATGTCGGGTCTGAACAAGTCTAAATAATGATAAAACAGATATTACACAGCTCTGAAACGAGTCTGAACGGCTATTGAACCAGATAAGCTGTTTCAGACTTGATCATTATCCGTTCAGATATTAGACAGCTCTGAAACAGGTCTGAACGGTTATTGAAACAGATAAGTCATTTTCAGACTTGATATCCGTTCGGATATTAGACAGCTCTGAAACAAGCCTGATCGTATATTGAAACAGATAAGTTGGTTTCAGACTTGATCGTTATCCGTTTAGACATGTTCCATATCTGTTAGCAGATGTCGGGTCTGAATAGTTATAAAACACATATTAAACATCTCTGTAAAATGTCTGTACGGATATTGAAACAGGTGGAAACTATTCGTCATAGCCGTATACAACACAGTCTCCTACATCAAGTATAAAGACTTTATTGTAATTGAAAATAATTCGACAGTCTTTCTCAGACTTGTTACCATTCGGGAATAGATACGAGAACCCGTAAGGCTCTCGTGTCTATTACCTAGCAACAAGTTTTCGAAAATCTGTCGAATTATTTTCAATTATAATAAAGTCTTTATACGTGATGTAGGAGACTATGTTGTATACGGCTATGACGAATAGTTCCCACCTGTTTCAATATCCGTACAGACATTTTATAGAGATGTTTAATATCTGTTTTATAACTATTCAGACCCGACATCTGCTAACAGATATGGAACATATCTAAACGGATAACGATCAAGTCTGAAACCAACTTATCTGCTTCAATAGCCGTTCAGACCTAAAGTTTGAGAAAGACTGTCGAATTATTTTCAATTACAGTAAAGTCTTTATACTTGATGTATGAGACTGTGTTGTATACGGCTATGACGAATAGTTTCCATCTGTTTCAATATCCGTACAGACATTTTACAGAGCTGTTTAATATCTGTTTTATAACTATTCAGACTTGTTCAGACCCGACATCTGCTAACAGGTATGGAACATGTCTAAACGGATAACGATCAAGTCTGAAACCAGCTTATCTGCTTCAATAGCCGTTCAGACCACAAGTTTGAGAGACTATAGAATTATTTTCAATTACAATAAAGTCTTTATACGTGATGTAGGAGACTGTGTTGTATACGGCTATGACGAATAGTTTCCATCTGTTTCAATATGCGTACTGGCATTTTACAGAGCTATTTAATATCTGTTTTATAACTATTCAGACTTGTTCAGACCCGACATCTGCTAACAGATATGGAACATGTCTAAACGGATAACGATCAAGTCTGTAACCAGCTTATCTGCTTCAATAGCCGTTCAGACCTCAAGTTTGAGAGAGACTATCGAATTATTTTCAATTACAATAAAGTCTTTATACGTGATGTAGGAGACTGTGTTGTATACGACTATGACGAATAGTTTCCATCTGCTTCAATATCCGTACAGACATTTTACAGAGCTGTTTAATATCTGTTTTATAACTATTCAGACTTGTTCAGACCTGACATCTGCTAACAGATATGGAACATGTCTAAACGGATAACGATCAAGTCTGAAACCAGCTTATCTGCTTCAATAGCCGTTCAGACCTCAAGTTTGAGAGAGACTATCGAATTATTTTCAATTACAATAAAGTCTTTATACGTGATGTAGGAGACTGTGTTAGGAGACTAAACGGATAACGATCAAGTCTGAAACCAGCTTATCTGCTTCAATAGCCGTTCAGACCTCAAGTTTGAGAGAGACTATCGAATTATTTTCAATTACAATAAAGTCTTTATACGTGATGTAGGAGACTGTGTTGTATACGGCTATGACGAATAGTTTCCATCTATTTCGATATCCGTACAGACATTTTACAGAGCTGTTTAATATCTGTTTTATAACTATTCAGACTTGTTCAGACCCGACGTCTGCTAACAGATATGGAACATGTCTAAACGGATAACGATCAAGTCTGAAACCAGCTTATCTGCTTCAATAGCCGTTCAGACCTCAAGTTTGAGAGACTATCGAATTATTTTCAATTACAATAAAGTCTTTATACGTGGTGTAGGAGACTGTGTTGTATACGACTATGACGAATAGTTTCCATCTGTTTAAATATCCGTACAGACATTTTACAGAGCTATTTAATATCTGTTTTATAACTATTCAGACTTGTTCAGACCCGACATCTGCCAACAGATATGGAACATGTCTAAACGGATAACGATCAAGTCTGTAACCAGCTTATCTGCTTCAATAGCCGTTCAGACCTTAAGTTTGAGAGAGACTATCGAATTATTTTCAATTACAATAAAGTCTTTATACGTGATGTAGGAGACTGTGTTGTATACAACTATGACGAATAGTTTCCATCTGTTTCAATATCCGTACCGACATTTTACAGAGCTGTATAATATCTGTTTTATAACTATTCAAACTTGTTCAGACCTGACATCTGCTAACAGATATGGAACATGTCTAAACGGATAACGATCAAGTCTGAAACCAGCTTATCTGCTTCAATAGCCGTTCAGACCTCAAGTTTGAGAGAGACTATCGAATTATTTTCAATTACAATAAAGCCTTTATACGTGATGTAGGAGACTGTGTTGTATACGGCTATGACGAATAGTTTCCATCTGTTTCAATATCCGTACAGACATTTTACAGAGCTGTTTAATATCTGTTTTATAACTATTCAGACTTGTTCAGACCAGACGTCTGCTAACAGATATGGAACATGTCTAAACGGATAACGATCAAGTCTGAAACCAGCTTATCTGCTTCAATAGCCGTTCAGACCTCAAGTTTGAGAGAGACTATCGAATTATTTTCAATTACAATAAAGTCTTTATACGTGATGTAGGAGACTGTGTTGTATACGACTAATAGTAGTGACGAATAGTTTCCATCTGTTTCAATATCCGTACAGACATTTTACGGAGCTGTCTAATATCTGTTTTATAACTATTAAGACTTGTTCAGACCTGACGTCTGCTAACAGATGTGGAACATGTCTAAACGGATAACGATCAAGTCTGAAACCAGCTTATTTGCTTCAATAGCCGTTGAGACTTCAAGTTTGAGAGAGACTATCGAATTATTTTCAATTACAATAAAGTCTTTATACGTGATGTAGGAGACTGTGTTGTATACAACTATGACGAATAGTTTCCATCTGTTTCAATATCCGTACCGACATTTTACAGAGCTGTATAATATCTGTTTTATAACTATTCAAACTTGTTCAGACCTGACATCTGCTAACAGATATGGAACATGTCTAAACGGATAACGATCAAGTCTGAAACCAGCTTATCTGCTTCAATAGCCGTTCAGACCTCAAGTTTGAGAGAGACTATCGAATTATTTTCAATTACAATAAAGCCTTTATACGTGATGTAGGAGACTGTGTTGTATACGGCTATGACGAATAGTTTCCATCTGTTTCAATATCCGTACAGACATTTTACAGAGCTGTTTAATATCTGTTTTATAACTATTCAGACTTGTTCAGACCAGACGTCTGCTAACAGATATGGAACATGTCTAAACGGATAACGATCAAGTCTGAAACCAGCTTATCTGCTTCAATAGCCGTTCAGACCTCAAGTTTGAGAGAGACTATCGAATTATTTTCAATTACAATAAAGTCTTTATACGTGATGTAGGAGACTGTGTTGTATACGACTAATAGTAGTGACGAATAGTTTCCATCTGTTTCAATATCCGTACAGACATTTTACGGAGCTGTCTAATATCTGTTTTATAACTATTCAGACTTGTTCAGACCTGACGTCTGCTAACAGATGTGGAACATGTCTAAACGGATAACGATCAAGTCTGAAACCAGCTTATTTGCTTCAATAGCCGTTGAGACTTCAAGTTTGAGAGAGACTATCGAATTATTTTCAATTACAATAAAGTCTTTATACGTGATGTAGGAGACTGTGTTGTATACGGCTATGACGAATAGTTTCCATCTGTTTCAATATCCGTACAGACATTTTACAGAGCTGTTTAATATCTGTTTTATAACTATTCAGACTTGTTCAGACAAGACATCTGCTAGCAGATATGGAACATGTCTAAACGGATAACGATCAAATATGAAAACAGCTTATCTGTTTCAATAGCCGTTCAGACCTGTTTCAGGGCTGTCTAATATCTGAACGGATAATGATCAAGTCTGAGAACAGCTTATCTGTTTCAATAGCTGTCCAGACCTGTTTCAGAGCTGTGTAATATCTGAACGGATACAGATCTGAACGGATAATGATCAAGTCTGAAAACACCTTATCTGTTTCTATAGCCGTTCAGACCTGTTTCAGAGCTGTTTAATATCTGTTTTATCGCTATTCAGACTTGTTCAGACCCGACATCTGCTAGCAGATATGGAACATGTCTAAACGGATAACGATCAAGTCTGAAACCAGCTTATCTGCTTCAATAGCCGTTCAGACCTCAAGTTTATATATCTTCGTTAGCAAGGAGTTTCTTTATGTGAAAAGAATACAATAGCCCGTTTGAATTTTTTTTAACAGGTGTAAACGCGCAAAAACTCTAACTTTATAAATCTAATATTCTCAGTTGTAGGGACCTCTTTCTACTTAGATTTTCCCTTTAATTTGATATACACCACCCGATATAATATAATGTTTAAAGCGCCTGCGCTAACTCTGCTATTTAACCTATTATTTTTTGCTGTTTATATTCAGTATATACATAGCCTTAGCAGTGAACAGCTAATTAGAAGTTTTATGTGTGTAGTGTCACACGTGTTGTTATTCAAAGCGTAAGTACATATCATATTATCTTAGAATTATGTGAACATTTTTTGTCTGTCAAACGGATCTTTTTTTTATGCATAAATAAATTTATTTTCGTTATTCTCTTGAAATCCGCTACCATTATTTTTATATTTTATGCGGCTCGCTTTTAAATATAAAATCTGCTTTGAATATATCTGTTGGGTTTTTCTTATATATTTTTGAAAACGGATCTCATAATATTTTTAATTATACTTGACAACACCCTTTTCCAAAAGATGTTTTACGTGATTTTTGAAATTTAGTTTTCAGTATCTTACTTATTGAGAATATTTTTATATGATTAATATATTTTCTATACCATATTTTCTATCTCATATTAATTATTTTTTATTTTTAGTTTTAGTCATGAATTGTGAGAAATGTGGAAAGTTATTCAGTCGCTCAGATCTTCTTAAAAGACATACCTGCGCTAATGACCTCGTTCATACTTGTGATGTCTGTCAGAGAACGTTTTCTAGGAAGGATTCTTTAAAACGACATCTGACAAAAGTACATCCTACTGAATCGCTTAAAAGGAAAGCAGTTCAACATCATGCATCCTCCTCCAAGTTAGTTAAAATAGATGCGCCTCAGGTAATACCGAGCTGTTGCGGACGGAGTTTCTCCAACAACTATTTATATAGAGGACATCTTCGTTCTCAACAGCATGTGTGTAATAATGCTTCGTTATTGGGAGATGGAGTTTATGAGATAGCAAGCAGTTTTAGATATCGTATTGCATCATATTCAATTTTAAGCTCTAGGAATTGTGATATTCAATCATTTTTTATAGATTCTAAATTAAAGTCATGCCGACTGATTACAAATATCATTCAACAGACGATATCGGGTGCAAAGCTAGTATGTACCCACATACTAGCTTTGTTAGCTAGCATTGTTCAACAGTATTTACAGAGCGGTTGTTAGAACATGTTCAAACGATATACACTAAGTATTTGAAAATTATCGTTCCTATGAAACAATTAACCGAAATTGAACGCAGTAGTTTTATTAATGCTGTTAACTGTCATATATGTGAAAAAAGTCTAAATGAAGACAAAGTGGCAGATCATTGTCATTTAACAGGTAACTTTCGAGGTGCAAGTCATTCGATATGTAATTTGAATTTCAAAATCCCAAATTATATAAATCCGATATTTCCGTTATCCCAGTTAACAAAGAAAAATATATAAGTTTTAGTAAAAGAGTTTTAGTTGATAAGTTTATCGATAAATCTAACACTGAGAAAGATGTATACATAAACTTACGTTTTTTAGATTCTTTCCGCTTCATGGCATCTTCTATCGATAATCTAGCAAAAAAATTATCTACGCAAGATTTTAAGCATATTAGATCAAATTATACCGATGATTTGCAATTTAATTTAATTCAACGTAAAGGCGTCTTTCCATATGAATATGTAAATACTTTTGAACGATTAAATGAGCAACTTCTACCTGCTAAGGAACGGTTTCATAATTCTCTGACTGGGGAAGATATTGCCGATATCGATTATCAACATGCGCAAAATGTGTGGAGAGTATTTAATTGTCGACATTTGCTGGATTATTCTAATTTATATTTAAAAACTGATGTATTATTACTGACGGACATTTTCGAAAATTTCTTTAAAATTTGTCGTAAAACATACGGTTTGGATCCCGCTCACTATTTTACTAGTCCCGTCCTATCTTGGAGTGCTATGCTAAAATAGACTAACATAGAATTAGAGTTACTTACTGATATAGATATGCATTATTTTATTAAGAAGAATATTAGGGGCGGGTTATCGCAGGCTACTTTAAGACATGCTACAGCTAATAACAGATATCTACCGGAATATGATGCAAGTTCTCCAACTTCTTATTTAGTATATTGGGGTGCAAACAATTTGTATGGGTGGGCTATGTCACAGTATTTACCATCAGGAGGTTTCCGCTGGCTCTCAAATCTAGAAATTAAAAATTTTAAAAAATTCAAATAATTCTAAATATGTGGCGCCATCTTCATAGATATCGCTGAACTACTAGTACGATAGTCATAATGATTTTCCTTTCCTTCCTGAGAAGATGGCGCCCCCCTACATCCAAATTTTCTAATGAGAAATTAATTGCTAACTTACAAAATAAACGAAATTATGTTGTACATTATAGAAATTTAAAACAGGCTTTAAATAGCGGACTTAAAATTATAAGAATTACTCACGTTTTAGGATTTAAGCAATCTAATTGGCTTCAAAAATATATCGATCTAAATACCAGTTATCGGAAGACATCACGAAATGATTTTGAACGGGATTTTTATAAACTTATGAATAACTCGGTTTTCGGTAAAACGATGGAAAATGTTGACAAGCCTGTAGATGTGAAATTGATATCTCATTGGGAAGATATGGGTAAAAGGCGAGGGGCCTCTAGTTTAATTTTTAAATTGAATTTTAAAAATATTAAGATTTTTTCAGAAAATTTTGTAGCAATACAAATGGAAAAATTGCGAGTTATTTACGATAAACCTATTTATATTGGTTTCTCCGTGTTGGAGCTATCTAAACTTCATATGTATGATTTCTATTATGAGCATTTGAAACGCATATATGAAAAAAACGTAAATCTGTGTTATATGGATACCGATAGTTTTATATTACAAGTTAAACTAGATGATATTTACTGTGACATTAAAATTAAAATATGTACCCTCGATTAATACTCGCAAAATATGTACATACATGTGTAGGAACTTAAGCAAATAAAATATATAATATACCAATTGTTCCGTTTCTTATTTATGAAGAATTGTTTCCCTGTTATTTTGTAAATACAATAGATGCATTTATATCTATTTCTGAATATGATCTCAATTTAAGTTTTATATGTGCAGTGCTATCTGTGTTGTTATTCTAAACGCGAGTACATATACGTCTCATATTATTTTTAAAATTATGTTATCATTTTTTGTCTGTTGAGCGGGTCTTACTTTTATCTATAAAAATTTATTTTGAATATTCACTTCAAAATCGCTAACATTTTTATATATATTGTTTGACACACACACACACACACACACAAAACTACGATCGATATCTGTTGAGAGATGTACAGACGATGTGCAAACCTGTTTAGATATATTTACGATCGAATTCTAATACGACTTCAGTGTTCGTTCGATCGCTGTCGAAGTCGCATGTGATTTTATCGTTCGAAAATATTTCGTATTAAACGAGGTAATTCATAGTAATTATACGTAAATTAACCGCGAGTTTAATGAATAATACCGCGATTTGCCTCCCGAAGTTAGTTAATTACTCATAAATTTCGCGAATATTATCGCGGACTACCCCGCGAATTATGGTAATTTTCCACGAACTGCCCCGCGCATTCCGCATAAATTTAGAATATGCTAAAAATGTCTTTTGTCTTCATTTAGACTTTTTTTAGAACATTTAGAACATTATTTATGACAATTAACAGCATTAATAAAACTACTGCGTTCAATTTCGAAGCATGTTCAATTTCTAAGCAGCATGTGATTTTATCGTTCGAAAATATTGTGTATTAAACGGGATAATTCATCTTAATTGTATGTAAATTAAACGTAAATTTTAAATAATTCGAGATAAGTCAGACTATATATGCAACTTACAAAATATAAAATCCTATCACCGGCGTAGTCGAGCGGTTAAGAGGCCGACTTATAATCCACATATCTCGGGTTCGATCCCTCTCACTGGCATTTTTAAAAATAAAAAGATTCAAATAATTCTAAATATGTGGCGCCATCTTCTAGAAAATAAAAAATTAGAATATCTCGAAATATGTTGGACTATATATGCAACTTACAATTTCTAATTCTTATTCCCGGTTTGGTCTAATGGCTAAGAGGGCTGACTTATATCAAGATAGCTAAGGTTCGATTCCTGGCACAGACATTTAAAAAAAAAAATTCAAATAATTCTAAATATGTGGCGCCATCTCTTCTAGATATCGCTGAACTATAGTACGATAGTCATTGGTTATAAACTGAAATTTACGTTAGGATCCGCGAATTTGCATTTAATTGAACTAATTCCGCGACTTCATCCGCGACTTCAACCGCGAAACCCGCGAATAGAACCGCGAAAAAAACCGCGAACCCGCTAAAATCCGCGAATAAAACCGCGGATCCGCTAAAATACGCGATTAAAACCGCGGACACCCCGCGAATTCCGCGAAAAATACCGCGAAAAATACTTCGAATTCCGCGAAAAATACGGCGAATAAAACCGCGAATCCGCGAATGAAACCGCGAATCCCGCGATTTAACCCATTCAATTTATTTATTGTGGAGGTGGAGGGCCCCGGTTCGGTGAATCACTCCTACTCGTACTTCCAAAAAAACAAGAACCGGAAAAAGAAATACTTGAAAGAAACCAAATATATGATACAAATAAACCAGGAACGATACATATACAGGAAAAAATGTTAAGTCACTTGACATTTATATCCTGTCATTCATATTTTGTATTCTCTTGATAAAGGCGTACACAGCCGAAACATGTAGAGTTTTTTAAATACATATATTTTGAAGTAATATACAGACCTTTAATCGCCTACTGATTAGGTTTACCATATCATACCAAGGTCACGAAGTTATTATATATATATATATATATATATATATATATATGTACTGTATGTATCATTCAGACCAATGATTGCACTAGTTCTATTTTTATGTTTTACCATATTCACTATTTTTTTATAAGACTTTAAACTGCAATTTCTCTTGATATTTCTTTAAAATCTAGTATCATATATACTGAGTGTGTAAAAATTATATGTAAAATTTTCTACAGATCCGGAAAGAATTATATTTTTTTATATCTAGATTATGGAATTTTAATATTACAACCATTTACGTAATCACTGCATTCTTCAGGCATTTTGGCAGTAGAATTACAATTCATTTGATTTTTTAAATGTTTAATTTAACTAAGTTTAAACTCTAGCAAACTATTTGTATATATTTTTTATATACATTGTTCATTTATTAAATAATTTACCATACCGGCTGATTCATAACCCAGTATAGATTTTTGTTTCACTATAATCATTCTCAACTTATTTATTAAATTTTGCATACTTTTAAGCAATTTGGTTATTTGCAGATTTATTTTTAGTGTTTATTGCTGCTTGAGTCTTTGTGTAAACATTAACTTGCCATTTTCTCATGTTTTTCAATACCTACGCATTTAGTTAATTAATTTGTTTTGTTATTTAGACCTGCTATGATATAATAAACACATTTTGTAATCGACTTTTGGGTTTTATTTTGTCTTATTTTTTAAATCTTGTCTGTTTGTTCCCTTTAAATTATTGACTTTTTTGACATCAGCTTCTGTGTTAGCTGTAAGGGTTGAGATTATAACCACGGTGGCGTCTATTTTAAAAGAACCTCTCCCTAGCTCGCCTCTAAACTGGCTAGCATCTGAATCCCAAGATCTCCGGGGCATTCGTGTTTAGGTAAGTTATAGCTAAGTAGGAAAGGTGTTCGTCACAACGTACCTAATTAATATTATTTCATTTACTTTTCAATATTTCTTTTTTACAAAACCTGACGTGCCGAATAAATTTGTTGTTATTAATATTGATAGAACTATAAATGAAACGAAAATTGTACATAATTTCTAAAGAAAAAGCCTTAGTGTTCTAAAAATAGTTAGTTATTTTGTTAGAATACTAAGTCAAGATTTATTATTATTAAACTGGAATGTATTTCTGAATAACTTTATCCATGACAACTACAAATGTATAAGTATAACAATAATATACTGTCATTTATATTTTAAATTCTTTGAAAAAGACATCATATGCCGAAACATGTAAGATTGTTTTAAATATATACATTTCGAAGTAAAACCAGACCTTAAATCGCCAACTAATTGAATCTACCATAACATACAAAGATCACGAAATAATTATCTTTATATATATATATATATATATATATATATATATATATATATATATAGGTGATAAAATTTGGAACAAAATTAATAAAAGCATTCTAAAATGCCGTCCTCTGGGGCATTCTTTTTAATGACATCATTGGTTTTTGCACAATGACGTTATCATCTTTTTTTTAATGAAGATCTTCACTTTTTTTCCTATTTTTGATAGACCTACTGTTGAAACGGTGATTTAAAAAAAAATAGTACTTTTTTTAAATTGGGACTTTGATCACATCATAACATTAATTCTTCACAAAATTGCAATCGGCCATTTGGATCATCTTCGTTTAACTCGTGAATTAGTCACACTTTGTACGAACGATACTTTTCTTTTTTTAATAATTTTACAATCTTTTTTTTTAAGTGTGGTTCACGTTGTTACATAGAGCAAGTTATCTTGTAGAAACATGATGATGTTCTTCTGCTTCAAGTAACAATTTTAATTTTGTTTCATCGCTTATTCGTGGTCGACCCTAAACTTACCGACTCACTGTATTGAGCGGGAAGATTTAAATCAGCTTAAGTAGCACACTCCTTACATCTCCCCCCTTTGGGCGAAAAAAATCTCATTTTTCTTCTTCATACATTGTACCTTGTACTGGAATAAGTTTTGAAATATGGAAGAAATTCGATTCCGTTTTCGTATGTCCTGTATTGATTCTGTAAATTGATTCAGGTACTTTTTCTTCTAGGAGCACACTCCTTACATCTCCCCCCTTTGGGAGATAAAAATCCCATTTTTCTTCTTCATACATTGTATCTTGTACTCGAATAAGTTTTGAAATATGGAAGAAATTCGATTCTGTTTTCGTGTGTCCTGTATTGATTCTGTAAATTGATTCAGACAGTTTTTTTCTATTTTATGGGCCTATTCTTAATTCGTCCATTTTTTTCCTGTTCAAACTATTTCCGTTTTCAACATATACTGACATACCTGAAAATTGTGTTTTTTTCTATTTTTGTCGTATAATTGTTAGTTAAATTTGTGGTATTTTATGCTATTTTCTAAAGCTTTGTTTCTGTTTTCTTTTATGTCACTGTGTTTTTCTTTGTGATAACTCGTTTGGTAATATCGACGTATTCGTTCCTTCTAATAAGTATTTTGGTCTAAACTTTGTTACTGTATGTATCGTTTCATTATATTTCTGCACCCATTCATGTGCCGCTGTTGTCCAACCTTTTCTTCCTTTATTTTCATTCACTTTACACCTGATTTGATTTACTAGAGTTTGGTTTAACCGTTCATTTAGACCTTTGGAAAAAGGCGCAGTGACCGCTGTAAAAATAATCAGTATATTTTTGTTTTTTAGGAAGCCTTTATATTCTTTCGAATTAATTCCTGGATACTGGTCTGTTAGAATTTTTCCGATTTCTTCATTTTCTGCCACAATATTAGTTAATTTTATAAAATCATTAGCTGACTGTGATTTTGAAGCTTGAATGTGTGCGAATTTTGTAAAATGGTCCCCCAACAAGTGCAAATATTTTTTGTGGTTCTTGAGCCACCAAAACCTCCGATTGTGTCAATCGACATTATCTCGAACGGTTTTTTTGCCGGACCAAGTTGCGACTTTCTTGTTCTTCAAATACCGTGTTCCTGCGTAACAATCTTCTTCTATGTTAAATTTACCAGGATTATACTTCACTATAAAATCATACTGTGACAAGTAGTATGTCATGTCACCCAGCTCTTCATCTGGTTAGCTTTTATGTTTAAATTTTTAATGGCTTATAATCCAAGTAAATTTCGAAAGATCTGCCCATCAGCCAGTATTTCCAAAACTGCACTGCCTCTTTAATTGCTAAAGCATATATATATATATATATATATATATATATATATATATATATATTGTTGCAGTATGTTCTTGGATTGGTTTCTTTGAATGAATACCACACTTGTTTTGTTTTCTTTAAATTTTGGTTTATTTCAGACTGATACACTTAAAATACAACGTAACGCCATTACTGTGATAATTATTATTATGTCTGCGGGTCAAGCGGCACATGCGCACAGCGCACAAGCAAACTTCTATCCCCAAAGTTTTAAATGATGTAACATGCCGCCCCCTTGGAATCTTTCCAGTTAAAGTTCCAAACTAAGTATACAAATGTAATATAGGAGGCAGACAACACTTGTTAACATATTTGGTAAACACAAGTTAAAAATTTCAGTCATAACCAGGTACTACACACACTTTTGAAACAGGTCTCTTTTGCACACCATCACTCGTCCTAATCGTGACGACGCGAGTAACTCCGTCCTGTCCAGGATGAAGGTGGGAAATTCGTCCGAGTTTCCACTTCAGAACTGGAAGGTTGTCTTCCTTTATAATTACCAAGGTCCCTTCTTTTAACTTGTTGCAACCTTGGGTTTTCCATTTTTTTCTTACTTGAAGTTCTGATATGTATTCCTTAGACCAACGTCGCCAAATATCTTGTACCATTTTCTGACATCTTTGAAAACGTGATGAGCACAAATTCTGATTTTCATTCTGAATTCTCTCTTCTGGTAGTCCGTGAAGAGGTTCTCCAATGAGAAAGTGTGCCGGGGTTAGAGGAGTAGGATCGTTTGGGTCAGATGACAAAGGATATAGTGGTCTGGAATTAACGCAAGCTTCGACTTGATTTAAAATAGTTACAAATTCTTCGAAAGTAAGAACTGATAACCCGATTACTCGTTTCAGATGATACTTTATCGATTTAACTCCAGCTTCATGCAGACCTCCAAAATGACGTGTTCTAGGAGGCAAAAAATGCCAATTAATTTGTGATTGACTTAGATCTGTTAAGATCTCGTTTTTGGAGGAATTTAAAAATTTTGATAACTCGCGTTGTGCTCCAACAAAATTTTTGCCATTGTCCGATATTATATTTAAACATTTTCCCCGTCTAGCAACAAATCTATGTAAACATGACAAAAATACCTTGGTCGATAATTCACTTACTAATTCAGCGTGAATCGCCTTGGTAGATAAACAAACGAAAACACAAACATAAGCCTTCGTCGTCTTATAATTCCGGGTTTTTCGATCTCGTAAGCTAAACGGTCCGCAATAATCAATTGCAACATTTAAAAACGGTCGATTTGGTGTTGTTCTCTCAGTTGGTAAGTCTGACATTAAATAATCAACATTAGGCTTAGGCTTTTGCTCTAAAACAAATTGTACAATTTCGAATAATTTTACGTACTGAATTACGAGCAGAGGTGATCCAGTAAGTTTCTCTTAAAGATGCAAGAACAGCTTGTTGACCCGCATGCAGTAAATGAAAATGTTCGTTTTTAATTAGCAATTCAGTAAATTTATGTTTTCCGGGTAAAATGATAGGATGTTTTTTATTTTGATCATAGATTGAATAAGCTAATCGTCCACCCACGCGCAATAAATTTCTTTCATCAATAAATGGATTTAATGATAACAATTTACTGTTATGATCGATGTTTTGATTTTTGATTAGACCTTTTATTTCATTTGGAAATGTCTGTAATTGAACTAATTTTATCAAATTTATTAGCTCATTATTTGATTCTGTACATGTTAGAGGACCCTGTAAATGCTGTTTTCGTAATAAATTATTTTTAAATCTATGTATATATGCTGTTACTCGTTGTAATCTAGTCAGACTAGAAAATCTATTAAATATGTTGAAATTATCACTTTCAAGAACAAGCACTGGAAATGATTGTTTTTTACTTTCGACAGTACATTCATGCGAAAGTTCAGTACTTACCTTATGAACTGGCCAAGTATTAGTTGGTTTTAATAACCATTCAGGTCCCTGCCACCACAAAGGACAATTCTTTAACTCTACTGGTTCCAAACCTCGTGATATAACATCAGCAGGGTTTTCGTGTGTGTTTATGTGACGCCAATCGTATTTATTTGTCAAATTTTGTATCTCTGAGACTCTGTTTGCCACGAAGACCTTCCATCTTGTGGGTTCCGCTTGAATCCAGGACAATGCAATTGTCGAATCATTCCAAAGATATATTTTGTTTAGCTTTGCTTGCCAAGATTGCGATATTTTTTCAATGAGTCGTGACAATAGAACACATGCGCATAATTCTAATCTGGGAATTGTAACATTTTTTAATGGAGCAACCTTCGATTTTGCAGCTAATAGATTTACCTGAACTTCTCCTGTATTATTTACAGATCGAACGTATACACAAGCCCCATAAGCTTGTTCTGACGAATCACAAAAGCCATGTAACTCCACATTAACTGGATTTTGACATAATGCAAACCGAGGTACTTGTATATCATTTAAAAGGTGTAATTGATTGCACAATATTTTCCATTCGCTGGATAAATTGGCAGGTAATGATTCATCCCATGTAATTTTCTCTTGCCAAAGTTTTTGTAAAAGGATTTTTGCCTTTATGATAATTGGTCCGATAAGACCTAGTGGATCATAAATTGATGCAACTGTTGATAAAACGTTACGTTTGGTGATTGCTTTAGGAAATTTATCAATTTGTGTTTGATATTTCAAAGTATCACTATTTGAATACCAAAGTAATCCTAAGGAATATGTCTCATTTTCATTTCCGATGTTAATTATTACATTTTCTTGAGCATTTTGAATATGAGTTAAAATTATTGGATCGTTGGATATCCATTTATTCAATGAAAAGCCAGCAGAATTCAAAATTATTGAAATTTCTTTATATAATGAAATGAGATGGTCTGAGTTACTTGTGCCTGTTAACAGATCATCGACATAAAAGTTATTCAATATTACTTTACTTGCTGCAGGGTACAAGCTTTCATTTTGGTATGCTACTTCATGTAAACATCGAACCGCTAGAAATGGAGCCGAAGATGTTCCATAAGTTACTGTGTTAAGTTCATACGTATCTAATGGATGACATGGATTTGACCTCCACAAGATTCTCTGTAGTTTACGATCATCGGGGTCAATTAAAATTTGGCGATACATCTTCGTGATGTCTCCAGCTAATATATATTTATGTGATCGAAATCTTAAGATGATATTTTGATAATGATAATTTTGGACCAATCATTTGAATATCATTGAGTGAATAACCTGTAGTAGATTTGGATGATGCATCGTAAACAAATCTTAGTTTGGTAGTCAAACTATTTTCCTTTTTGACAAAATGATGAGGTATGTAATAGGAAATTGAATTGTCATTTTTAATAGATTCGTTTAATTTGGTCATGTGCTTTAGCTGAATATACTCATTCATGAACTCAACGTATTGTTGCTTTAGTTCCGTATCCACATTTAATTTTTGTTCCATTGACAGGAATCGCTTAAGTGCAGTTTCTTTGAATTTCCTAATGATTCTCGTGAACATTTTAATGGTAGTCTCACCATAAATCTTCCATCATTGTTTCGTATTGTTGTGGTTTTAAAATGTGTTTCTGCTGCCAATTCTTCGGCTGACAGAGGCATAGTTTTGGAATATTCTTCTATTTCCCAGAAGTTGGTTAATTTATTGTCAATTTCTGTATTAGAAATAAAATTGCATTGCTGTTGAATAGGATTTGTATACATATTGGGTATTGGCCCAGAAATAATCCAACCCAATACTGTATTTCGCAAAATTGGGTGCGAATTCCCTAATTTTATTTGACCGTCTCGCATTAAGCGCCAAAAAAGTCCCGCGCCAATTAAGAGATCAATATTCTCAGAAACATTAAAGTTAGGATCGGCTAGCTGAATACCCTCGGGTACATTTAGTAAAGATTTATCAAACGGTACACTTGGTAAATTATCAGTTATATGATCAATTATGCAACATGTTATATTCGTTTGATATGAATTTGAGATTGACCCTAATTTAATCTTAGCACAATGCATTAGATTATTCAGTGATTGGTTCAGACCTGATATTGAAACATTAGTTTTTATTTTTTGCAATTGTAACTTATTTGCCATATTTTGTGATATTAAATGCACGGTTGAACCCGAATCCAACAATGCTCTGCAATTGTGAGAATGTCCTTGATTATCCTCAATTTTTACAATTGCTGTACTTAATAACACTTGATTATTCAAATTAGTTTGTGCGTGAGTACAGGTATCGGTTACAGTTTGACTATTTTCTGGCTGCGTTTTTTCAAAACCCTCTAATTTTCTGCCTTGTTCATTGTGTAATAGTGTATGATGACGTTTTCCACATTTTTTGCAATTACTACTAGTACATGCGCTATTGGAATGACCGTATCTCAAGCAATTAGAACATAAATTTTTTGTTTTTATTTCCCCATATCTTTTCCCAACAGGCAATTTCAGAAATGTCTGACAAGAATTTATATAGTGTTGACCGAAACAAAAGTTGCATTTTAGTTTGTTTTGTTCTATTGTAAGAAATGTTTTTGATTTAATGTTAGATGTTGATGCAAAAGTATTAGAACTTAATGTTTCTAGCAAGTTGCATTTCTCCTTTAAAAAATTTGTAAATTCATTAAGGCTAGGTAATTGAGATGTAGAAGTATTTCTTTTTTCCCAATCTCGACGTGTGACGGAATCTAATTTATTGGATATCAAATATATTATAAGAGTATCCCATGAATTTACCGGTTGACCCAACGTTTCCAAAGCCTTTAAATGTTTGTTCATGTTGTCCAATAACGATCTTAAAGTTAAGTATGATTCTTTAGTTATAGATGGCAAATTATGTAGTGATTTTACATGATTATTAACAAGAAGTAATTTATTTTCGTATCTGTCATTCAGTAATTTCCATGCTATTGAATAATTATTAGCTGATATTTCTAAGCTACGGATAACTTCCGCTGCATCTTTTGTCAAAGAAAGTCTCAAATAATGAAATTTTTGTATTTCGTTTAAAGTTTCATTATCATGAATAATAGACATGAATGTGTCCTTAAAATACAACCATTGGTCATACGAACCGTCAAATGATGGTAAATTAATAGTAGGTAATTTAATATTACTAGCTATTCCCACAGACGATGAACTGAGAGCACCACCCTGTCCGACGCTACTCTGTATTTGTATAGAAGTGCCGCCAAGTAATCTCTTTGCTCGCGATTCTAATGTATAAAATTCTGATTCGAACGCATCTCGTTCCGAATCATTTTCAACTGTAAATTCATTTTTAATATCGAGTAATTCGATTTGTAATTGAATGTTATCAAATTCTGTTAAAATGTTTGATAAACGAGTTAAACGTGATTCCAATTGTATAAAATCATCGGCATTTTCCTTATTGAATCTCTCTAAAAAGGTCTTAAACCTTGTTAGATTACCTTTTGTTGAAGCACGTTTACGTTTTAAATCCTCAATTGATGACATTTTTCTTATATAATTATTCGCACTAAATTATAACCTAACAATATGTCACGCTGTTCGATAAAGTATCTCAATATATTATACGTGTAAATAGTGCTTGAAGTAAATATGAAATGATTTGTTTTTTACCAGATAATTTTTTAGGTAAAAATCGTAATATGTAATATTAAAGTTGCAATTAATTTGCTTGGTTAATTCCATTAATATTAAAATTGAATAGGAAAGGAAAGATGCACACTAACCTCATAATTATGTTGTACGTTGTTATGGCGGTAAATTGTTACTTTTCTTTTCTTCGATTTTTCGGTTAAATCCGACGACTTGAAGGACCATCAAATGTTGCAGTATGTTCTTGGATTGGTTTCTTTGAATGAATACCACACTTGTTTTGTTTTCTTTAAATTTTGGTTTATTTCAGACTGATACACTTAAAATACAACGTAACGCCATTACTGTGATAAATATTATTATGTCTGTGGGTCAAGCGGCACATGCGCACAGCGCACAAGCAAACTTCTATCCCCAAAGTTTTAAATGATGTAACATATATATATATATATATATACAGTTTGGTCATAAAGTTTGGAACCAAGCTTATAACAGCATTATTTTACATTTTTTGGAAAAACGCTCGGACAGGTAAATTTTCTTTTTTAAAACAATTTGACATACAATTTTTTTCTATGGTGTCATTGGTTTTCGAGTGATGACGTATCAACACTTTCTTTAAATGGCAACCATATTATTTTTTTCTCGTTTTTGGTAGATCTTTATATCCACCAAATAGTGATGTAAAACAATTTGTATGTTGCATCACATTTTTTTTGAAAAATGATATAAATTTAGAAAAAAATACAAAAATTTTATTTTTGTACAAAATTAAAATTAAATTAAAAAAAATACATCTAAACTTAAATTTATTGTAACAATTAACGTAAATTTTCAAAATGAACCCCACCAACCAACTGACACTGTCCCAGCCGAGTGTAAATGCTTTGCGATCAATAGTAATCTGCGTTATTCGCTCCAGGTCAAAAGAAATTCGTCTTCCCAATCGGCCAATTACTTATTAAAAAATCTTATTTAACATTAAATAGTTTCACAAAAAAGGGCCAAAGAAGTTTAATTTATTTAAAAAATTGACATGATGTGGCACACCATTTCTTAATTAAAATTATCGCCCAAAAATTGAAGATTTCAAAAACTAATTAAGCTTACAAAATTTACTGAAATATGTAAGTAAGTTTTTTTCACACTTCTGTCTTGTGTGAGGACTTAAATATTCTTCTTGAACAAACCGAATCGTCAAAAGCACATGTACTCATGTTACTATGCAAAAAATTTACAAAAACACGCACTTTTTTGCAAGATATTTCTTTATGACATTCTTGCTTCTTTTTATACAATTTATGTACAAAAATTTTAGTTTGAAATTGTTTCTATGGCGACAACATTGTTGAATTATTTACTTCTATTTTTGACGTTAAATTTTTGAGATATTGCATAAAAATTGTTCATTTTCGCTAATATAAAAAATGGCACATTTATCTGAGCGAGAAAGAATCGAAATTTTAATTATGGTTGGGTATGGGGACAGACAAAGAATTTGTTTAACCATGAACGCCCTGATAGACCTCCAATTACCAGGTCTACGGTGACAAAACTAGTTGGAAAGTTTACCGAAACTGGATCCGTAAAAGATCGATCACGGCAAGGTAGACCTCAAGTAGGAGAAGATGTGAAATTAAATGTGCTTCTAGAAGCAGAAGAAAGGCATCATGTTTCCACCAGACAACTTGCGTTAGCCAATCAGGTGGCTCACTCATTTGTCGTCAACTTATTTAAAAAAGAACACTATCGTCCTTACAAAGTTCAACTTGTACAGGAATTACATGAGGATGACGAAGATCGTCGACTGCAGTTCTGTGAAGACGTAATGTTACGTTGTGACCAAAATCCAAATTTCTTGGAAAACATCGTCTTTTCAGATGAAGCTACGTTCTGCCTAAATGGATCTGTTCACCGCCATAATTGAGATATTGGTCGCAGAACAATCCGCATTGGACTCAAGAGTGTCATACTCAGCGCAGAGGAAAAGTTAACGTATGGGTTGGAATGATTGGACGACGCATTTTAGGACCATATTTTTTTTAAGGAAATTTGAGTGCTGTGCAATATTTAGAATTTTTAAGATTTGAACTGGTTCCAGCGCTCGCTGTTATTTTCCCAAATCACGAGGATGGTGATGTACCCCATCCAAATATTTGGTTTCAACAAGATGGGGCGCCTCCCCATTATGGTGTAGAGGTTCGCCACTATCTTGACGAAATATTTCCCAATAAATGGATTGGACGGAGAGGCGCCATAGAATGGCCACCTCGTTCCCCTGACCTGACTCCGTTAGACTTTTTTTGTGGGGTTATTTGAAATCGAAAGTGTATTTTAACAAACCGAACAATTTAGAAGATTTAAAAGAACGAATTCGCGTAGAACTTACACAAATATCCCCAGACATAATTGAGGCGAGTATACGAAGTGTTTACACTCGGCTGGGACAGTGTCAGTTGGTTGGTGGGGTCCATTTGGAAAATTTACGTTAACTGTTACAATAAATTTAAGTTCAGATGTATTTTTTTAATTTAATTTAAATTGTGTACAAAAAAAAATTTTCGTATTTTTTTTCTAAATTTATATCATTTTTTCAAAAAAATTGTGATGCAACATACCAATTGTTTTATATCACTATTTGGAGGATATAAAGATCTACCAAAAACGAGAAAAAAATAATATGGTTGCCATTTAAAGAAAGTGTTGATAACGTCATCACTCGAAAACCAATGACGTCATAGAAAAAAACTGTATGTCAAAAGATGGCGTTTTAAAAAAGAAAAGTCACCTGTCCGAGCGTTTTTCCTAAAAATGTAAAATAATGCGGTTATAAGCTTGGTTCCAAACTTTATGACAACACTGTATATATATATATGTATAGAATCAAATAAATTAAAAACGGGCAAGCGGTCTGTCAATTAAAAAACTCATTTATTAAGTATCCCTATAATTCGCAACAACTTTGTTGCTTCTTCCGGAGATAAAAATGTAGAGTTGAAAAAATAATAAAATTGACCTACAAGGACAATAAAATTGATTAGATTTAATTAGATTGTTTTAAATCTAATCAATTTTATTGTCCATGTACGTCAATTTTATTATTTTTTCAATTCTATATTTTTATCTCCGGAAGAAGCAACAAAGTTATTGCGAAATATAGGGATACTTAATAAATGAGTTTTTTAATTGACAGACCGCTTGCCCGCTTTTAATTTATTTGATTCAATATATTATTATTATTATAATCAATAAACCTTGAAATTACCCTACGGGTGTCAAGGTATACACTTAGTTTTCACTATGAAACTTAATTCTATTTTTTATTATAAATGAATTTTTCCCATTCCTTCTTATTTTTTGCCGCAACTTCTGCTTCTCTCCATGTCATTCCACGTTTTTGCAGGTTTTCCGCTACGGTATTGTCCCATGTATTCTTTGGTCTACCTCTCTTCCTTTTCTGTATTGTCTTAGCTTTCCATACTCTCTTTGTCTGCCTTGTTTCTTCCATACGAACGACGTGTCCGAACCATTTCAATTTCTGTCTCCCTATACTTTCGAGGATCGGTTCTGTATTCAGATCTTGCCTTATCACTTCATTTCTTATTCTGTCTTTGCCTGTTACTCCTTTGACTGCTCTTAAATACCTCATCTCCATCGCTTGGATTTTGGATTTTGTTTTGTTATTTAGTATCCAGCTTTCACACCCATATGTTAGTATTGGTCTATATACGGTTTTAAACACAGTCATTTTTGTCTTCGTTGAAATTTCTCTATTTCTGATGAAAGTGTTGTTGAGTGTATAGTACAACTTTGTCGTGCTTTCAATTCTGCCATTAATCTCAATTCAATATATTACGGTCGATAATTTCGTTTAAATATTATATATATATATATATATATATATATATATATATATATATATATGAAGATAATTATTTCGTGGCCTTTGTATGTTATGGTAAATTCAATTTGTTGGCGATTTAAGGTCTGGTTTTACTTCAAAATATATATATTTAAAACAACCCTACATGTTTCGGCAAATGATGCCTTTATCAAGGAATATAAAATATAAATGACAGTATATTAATGTCATACATTTGAGTTGCTATGGATAAAATTATTAAAAGATACATTCCAATTGAATAATAATGAATCATGCCTTAGTATTCTAACATAGATAGACAACAAAAACAGGGAAAAGCAAGACATGAGTTATTATTATGTATGCGCCCGTGGAGCGTCTTAAGATGTAAAGCTGTCGGCATTCGCCTGAAACGAGAAGGAAAACCACGAAAACCTACTCGGACAACCAGACAGGAATCAAAACACGGAACTGTCAGAATGATAAGCAAATGTATAGATATTTAAATAACTTAAGATATATAATTATATAACAGCAACATATATTATGATGGTAAATTGCAGATCGTTACATAATTAAGTTATAGTATATACTGCTTAAATTTTTTGTATCACTTCTGTTGTTAATTGAATTTTTTTCCTGTTTAATACTAATCATTTCCTTAATTTCCCTTTTCATTGTGTGTTTTTTATCAATTATCTATGTGTTTTCAAAATCGAAATGGTGATCGCGTTGTAGTTTGTGTGTAGATAAAGCAGTTTTGTCTGTCTTAGAGTATTTGTGGGCTTGTATTCTTTTGTATAAATATTGTTTAGTTTGGCCTATGTCGTAACTATCGCAATCGCGACATGGTATTTTATAGATGACATGTGTTTCTCGATTTTTTTCTATTTTAGGTTTAAGTTTTGAAAATAAATGTTTATTAATATTACTAAGTTTATATGTTGTAGCTATATCATATTTTTTTAAAGTGTATTTAATTTTTTCTCATAGTTATGGAACATATAGAAACGTGATATATGTTGTGTCATTGTTTAAATTGTTATTGGTGTCTGCAATGTTGTATATTTGGTACATTCTTTTTTTAATTGTTTGGTCTATAAGTTGTGGTGAATAATTATTATCTGTTAAGATTGTTTTAATTTTCTTGATGTTATCTTTTCTGTATTGTGTCAATCGACATTATCTCGAACGGTTTTTTCGCCGGACCAAGTTGTGACATTAATCCGTACTTTACTTGACCTCTGGTTTTATTTTTAATACAAATTTCACAGTTTCTGCATATTTTGTTGATATTTTCTCAAAAATTCTTTGCTGAGTAGTGCGGTTTCAATATACTTGTTATTTCGTTTATTCCAATATGACAGAATTGATCGTTAAACAATTACACAACATATATCACGATTCCATATGTTCCACAACTACCAGAAAAAATTAAATACGCTTTAAAAGAAAAACTAGAAACTAAATTTAAAAAAATTATGAATTCCTGTTACCTACAAATTTTAAACATCACAATATCCCGAACCATTTGTGACATAAATACATTCAATCAAATTATTTCAAACTTGAAAAATATTATCGTAAAAAATTGTCTCCTCAAATTTTAAATAGCTTCGAAAAAATAGAATCTAAAATTTATGATAATCATTTCCTAACAAACAAAAATAAATTAAAAAACAAAGTAGATAAACTAATAAAGAAACAACACTTAGAGATAAATTACAAAATTAACAATAACTGGATTATCAATTTGACCAATATAAATATTCCGAACGTTAAATAAATACTTAGCCTAGGACTCAAATTTAATATGCCAACTAATAAAATACCCATTAATGACTATATAGCTAACTTTGAAACAGGAATACAAAATTTACCACAAGACAAACAGAATGAAATACGTAACAAAATCTGTAATATAATCACTAGCAATAAACATAAGAAAGTAAATAATAAAAAACATATATCAAATCTATATATGAATAAGTTCATTAAAGAAACAAAAAGATTTGTCCAAGACAACCCTCATATTATAATAGCAACAGCAGATAAATCAAATAAAACAGTGATCATTCTTAAAGAGGAATATGGGCAAAAAATAGAAAAACTATTAGACGATAAATTCACCTATAAAAAAGAAAGAAATAATCCAACACAGAAAACTCAAAAAGAAAATAATAACTTAATAAATAAATGGCATAGACTAAACCTAATAGATTTCAACACTAAAAGCAAACTTCGCATTTTTAATTCCCACCCTCCAGCAATACATATATGGTTTACCAAAAATTCATAAAAATAATATCCCTTTAAGACCAATAGTATCTAACGTACACGCCCCTACTTATAATATAGCAAGATTCCTAGGTGATAGCATATCTAAGATGTTATGAAAAACTAAATATCATACCAAAGACTCATGGCAATTTCAAAATTTCATCAAGGAACAAAAAGTACCAACTAATCACAAAATTATATCACTTGATGATAGAATCTTTATATACTAACATTCCTACAAATCTAGCTATAAACATAATAGAATCCAAATGGAATGCAATTAGTCCACACACATCACTAAATAAAAACGAATTTATTAGAGGTATACACTTCTGTCTCGACAACACATATTTTCAGTACAAAAATTCTTTTTATAGTCAAACATTTGGTATTGCCATGGGCTCTCCTTTAGCTGCTCCTATTGCAAATCTGGTAATGGAACATTTAGAACAAAACGTTATCAATTAGACTTCCACCCCATTTTCTTCAAAAGATATGTTGATGATATCATAACATGTATTCTGACTAATAAAATAAACTATCTTTTAAATACATTCAACAATTTTCACAACAAATTAAAATTCACTATTGAAGAAGAAATTAATAACAGTATTAATTTTCTTGATATTTATTTAAGCTATGATAGACAGGGTACTTTTTTATACTAATTGGTATAATAAACCCACAGCTTCTTTTCGATATATGAATTACCACTCAAATGCTCCTACAGTATTCAATAAAATGATTATAAATAATCTAACTGATAGAGCAGTAAAACTATCACATACTCAATACAGAAAAGATAACATCAAGAAAATGAAAACAATCTTAACAGATAATAATTATCCATCACAAATTATAGACCAAACACTTAAAAAAGAATCCACCAAATATACAACACTGCAAACACCAATAACAATTTAAACAATGACACAACATATATCACGATTCCATATGTGCCACAACTATCAGAAAAAATTAAATACACTTTAAGAAAATATGATATAGCTACAACATATAAACTTAGTAATACTAATAAACATTTATTTTCAAAACTTAAACCTAAAATATAAAAAAATCGAGAAACTCATGTCATCTATAAAATACCATGTCGCGATTGCGATAGTTACGACATAGGCCAAACTAAGCAATATTTATACAAACTATAACGCAATCACCATTTCGATTTTGAAAACACACAGATAATTGATAAAGAACAGCACAGAATGAAAAGGGAAATTAAAGAAATGATTAGTGTTAAACAGGAAAAAAATTCAATTAACAACAGAAGTGATATAAAAAATTTAAGCAGTATATACTATAACTTAATTATGTAACGATCTGCAATATACCATCATAATATATGTTGCTGTTATATAATTATATATCTTAAGTTATTTAAATATCTATACAATTGGTTATCATGCTGACAGTTCCGTGTTTTGATTCCTGTCTGGTTGTTCGAGTAGGTTTTCGTGGTTTTCCTTCTCGTTTCAGGCGAATGCCGACAGCTTTACATCTTAAGACGCTCCACGGGCGCATACATAATAATAACTCATGTCTTGCTTTTCTCTGTTTTTGTTGTCTATCTATTTTAGAATACTAAGGCGTCATTTATTATTATTCAATTGGAATGTATCTTTCAATAATGTTATCCATAGCAACTCAAATGTATGACATTAATATACTGTCATTTATATTTTATATTCCTTGATAAAGGCAACATTTGCCAAAACATATATATATATATATATATATATATATATATATATATATGGTAAATTCAATTTGTTGGCGATTTAAGGTCTGGCTTTACATCAAAATATATATATTTAAAACAACCCTACATGTTTCGGCAAACGATGCCTTTATCAAGGAATATAAAATATAAATGACAGTATATTAATGTTATACATTTGAGTTGGCATGGATAAAATTATTCAAAGATACAGTCCAAATGAATAATAATAAATTATGCCTTAGTATTCTAAAATAGATAGACAACAAATTTACTATACAGGCTGATTCATTTTCGGCCCTCACCATGGGGATCTCCTTATTATTGGAGATAGAGTATAGGTTTAAATTTGTCAAAGTTGTTAAATTTTGTGTTTGTTATAAATCCGTATAGAAAATAGACCTGTGACAAATGACCTTCGTTATTAAAAAAAAAAACGCGAAAACCCCATTTTCTTCTTTTACCTGTAGCACCGACATTTGGCCTTGTAGAGAAAATATAAAAACACATCCTTGTGGCCATTTCTAAACCTCTATCCAGTGGTGTACTCTAAATTTTTATGCGATGTTTCGTTTCTTTCTGCCCATCATCAATTATCTAATTTCTTATAGGCGCCATATTGGATTTAGACATCTTCAGAAAGAGTTTTCTTTTCTGATTTCAACCATGTACCACATGCTGACTAAAGTTTTTGACATTAGGTTTTATTTGAAAGAATAAATTATAAAATTATATAAGGTAGCCATGGAATTTCAATCTGTCAAACATTTCATTTATTGTTCATTAATAATACAAAAATGTCATACACTAACGAAGAGAAACGAGATATGATAAGTATTTTTTATTCTTCATACCGAAATTCAACAGTTACGAGTACAAGATATCTACAATTATATCCAGAACGACAGCAGCATTATCGTACCATTTTTCTAGATCTCGACAGAAATTTGGTCGAGAATGGATCGTTTACTAAGCCGCGTAATGGTCAAGACAACAGGAATTTAAATGAAAATCGGCAAGATATTTTACAAATGGTAAATTAAAAGCGTGTTTTCAAATTTCATGTTAATCTTGAATTTTTATAGATAAATAATAATCCATCAATTTCTACACGCGAAGTAGCGTCAGAATTAAATTTGTGCCAGTCCAGAGTTTGGAGAACTTTACATAAAAGTAGGTTTAAACCCTACAGGATCCATGTTAGTCACTCTTTACTGCCTGGAGATAATTTGAGAAGGCTAGAATATTGTAATTGGTTAATGGGAAGGATAGAAAATGACGAAAATTTTTTAAGCGAAATCATCTAGTCAGATGAAACAAAATTTACAAATTCTGGAATGTTCAACAGAAATACGGAGCAATATTGGGCAGTACAAAATCCCCTACAAAACAGGGCTAGAAGACCACAACAACGTTTTGGAATAAACGTTTGGATGGGTATTTTGGCATATCGCCTCTTAGGACCAGTTATGTATGAAGAACATTTAAATGGAGAAAGATATTTAAACATTTTACGTACATATACGTATCTGACTATCTTAATGACAATATCCCATTAAATCAATTACAATATTTATGGTGGCAACAAGATGGCGCACCAGCACACAATGCAGCTGTTGTTCGAAATTTCTTAAATCAAAAGTTTGCAAACCGTTGGATTGGAAACAGGGGAGTTGTTGAATGGCCTGCGAGATCACCTGATTTAAGTCCGCTAGATTTTTTTTTATGGGGATTTGTTAAAAATAATATTTATAAAGTAGATGCGCCACAAAACATTGAAGAATTACGAGACAGACTTCAGAATGCCTTCGATGCAGTTCCTAGAAGAACTATACAAAGGGCAGTACAAAATGCCAGAAGGCGTGCCCAATTGTGCATTACCGAATATGGCCAGATAATTGAACATTTACTGTAATTGTTTATTGTTAACTTTTCTATGTATTTTTATTAATGTTTTTGCTATCTTGTACTCGCTACTGTTGAATTTCGGTTCGAAGAATAAAAAATATTTATCATATCTCGTTTCTCTTCGTTAGTGTATGACATTTTTGTATTATTAATGAATAATAAATGAAATGTTTGACAGATTGAAATTCCACGGCTACCTTATTTAATCTTATAATTTATTCTTTCAAATAAAACCTAATGTCAAAAACTTTAGTCAGCATATGGTACATGGTTGAAATCAGAAAAAAAAACTCTTTCTGAAGATCTCTAAATCCAATATGGCGCCTATAAGAAATTAGATAGTTGATGATGACCAGAAAGAAACGAAACGTCGTATAAAAATTTTGAGTACACCACTGGATAGAGGTTTTCGCGTTCTTTTTTTAAATAACGAAGGTCATTTGTCACAGGTCTATTTTCTTTACGGATTTATAACAAACACAAAATTTGACAACTTTGCAAAATTTAAACCTATACTCTATCTCCAATAATAAGAGAGATCACCATGGTGAGGGCCGAAAATGAATCAGCCTGTATATATATATATATATGTATATATATATATATACAAATAATAAGAGAGATCACCATGGTGAGGGCGGAAAATGAATCAGCCTGTATATATATATATATATATATATATATATATATATATATATATATATAAATATGGTAAATTCAATTTGTTGGCGATTTAAGGTCTGGTTTTACTTCAAAATATATATATTTAAAACAACCCTACATGTTTCGGCAAACAATACCTTTATCAAGGAATATAAAATATAAAAAATTTATATTTTTATAATTTATTTTTTTATATTTTATATTCATTGATAAAGGCATCATTTGCCGAAACATGTAGGGTTGTTTTAAATATATATATATTGAAGTAAAACCAGACCTTAAATCGCCAACAAATTGAATTTACCATATTTATATACATATGTTACTCTTGATGTTCTCGCGGACGTATGATGAAGGTGTAGTTTCTCGGGTTCTTGGCCGCGTGTGAGTTTTGTCCTGAAAAGGACCATTTACTCTACGTTTCGACGAGATCGCACTCGTCATCTTCAGGAGCTAGTCGGTCTGTCGCTGGTTAAAACTGGAGATCGTCTAATGTGTGCCTAGCACTACCTCTTGTTATATGCTGCTGTGTCGGGAGGGGGCGTCCCACTATTGACGCCATGCGTGCGCGGCTTCGTGTAATTGGTCCGAGTGCCTGTAAGTTCCCTGGTCGGTCCGTGTTTCTGTGTTGGGGTTGCGGTCTGTCGGGATTTGTTTGTGTTGTTATATGTCGGTGAGCTAGGAGTGGTTTCCATGTATGCGGCAAGCGCTGGCCGTCGTCACGTTTATTTAAGCACTTAGGACGCTTTTCTATTTCTATCGCTTCTCTTGTAATTCTTGTCGTTAGGTTTTCACTTTTGGCTAGGATCTTCGTATTTTCAAAGTCGATAGAGTGCCCTGTCAGAAGTTTATGTTGTGCTAACGATGACGTTACTTCTTTCTTGACGACCGCGTTTCGGTGTTCTTCTCTTCTCACGTTAACTCGCCTGTTTGTCTGTCCCACATATGATTGATCACACACTGAACATGGTATTTCGTAAACGCCCTGATCTTCTAGAGGAATTCTGTCTTTCGCATTACCTATTTCATCGGCTATTTTTCTGTGTGTTGTGAAAACGGTGTCGATGTTGTTTCTTCTTAATAATCTACTGATTTTGTCTGTAGTTCCCTTTATATATGGAAGGAAAGCTCTGGACGCGAACTCTTGTTTTTCTGTTTTTCTGTTGACGTTAATTCTGGCTTTATTTATTGTTTTTGATGAATAGCCGTTCGTGATGAGGGCGTTTCTTATGTTCCTTCTTTCTTCGTGTATGAAGATCGCAAAACTAGTGTTTTTACAACGGAATTTAGTTGTGCCGGGTGATGGTGTGATTGCGCTTTTAAATATCTATTTGTGTGTGTAGGTTTTCGATATACCGTGTGTCCCAGTAGTCCGTTCTCTTTCTTGATTACCAACACGTCAAGGAAAGGGAGTTTCCCTTGTTCTTCTACCTCCCTTGTGAAACGTATGTTTGGATGTTCGGCATTCAAGTGGTGTAGAAAACTATCCAGCTTCTCTCTGACATGTGTCCAAATGACGAATGTATCGTCAACATAACGTAGCCACAAATTGGGCTTGTCTGCGCAGTTGTTTAATGCCTTTGTTTCGAAGTTCTCCATGAATATGTTGGCAATAATCGGTGACAGAGGAGATCCCATCGGTGCGCCCTCCACTTGTCGGTATTTTTGGCTATTGTAGGTGAAATAAGTGTTTGCCAGGCAGTGTTCTATTAGATTAATCGTGTCTTTTGGTACTTGGTATTTATTTTCTAATATGGAAATGGTTTCTGCGATCGGCACTTGCGTGAATAACGATGTTACGTCGAAACTGACTAGCAGATCCGTTGTTTGCATGCGTACGTCTTTTATTAACTCTATGAAGTGGTCCGCATTCTTCACATAAGATGCCATTTGTTCGGCGTGTACCTGGAGTTGCTGTGCCAAGTATCGTGCTAGAGCTTGCGTTGGAGATCCGATAGAACTTACTATTGGCCTGAGCGGTATATCGGTCTTGTGTATTTTTGGTAGTCCGTAGAGTTTCGGACACCGGGACGATTTTTCTCGGGGAATGATCCGTTTCTTTGTCTCTTCACTCAGTGTTGTTGCGTTTATTTTAGTCTTCGTGGTCTTTTCTAGATACGTAGTCGGGTCTGTATTGATTGTTTTATATGAGGGGTCGTCTAAAAGTGCAATCATTTTTCTGTCGTAGTCGATTTTGTCTAAAACGACGGTGGCATTTCCCTTGTCAGCGGGTAGAACGATGATGTTATTGTCTTTTTGAATATCTTTTAGAGCTAGATATTCTTCCCTTGTTATATTGCTCTGGGGTGGTTTGGCCTTTTTGATAATAGACGCTACTTCCTGTCGTATTGTTTCTGCGTTGTTCTGTTCGACTTTTTGTAGAGCTGATTCTACACCGCAGATGATGTTTTCTACTGGAACGTGTTTCGGTGTTATTGCGAAGTTGAAACCCTTCTCGAGGACATTGATAGCCGCTTCGTTGAGTGTCTTCTGTGATAGGTTGTGTACTGTTCTTGTTGTCTTCTGTCGTATCTCGCATTAGGATGTTGTGTCTTTTTTAGTCCCTCAAATTTACGTTTCTGTTTGTTCGTTCGTATTTCAGAATCGGTTTCTGCTCTGAATGTGGAAAGACTGTCTATTTTCTCCCACAGTAGCGGGTGTAATTGTTTAGTCAATTGTAACTGAGTGTCGAGTAAAAGTTTGTCGGAGTCGTTGAGTTTTCGTCGGTTCTCGTGTATCAGTTCTCGTAATAATGCTCTGCTCGCTCGTCTTAATACGTTCGTTGTTTTTGTCGTCTTGGTGTGAAACGATAATCTGCAGCAGTTAGGTGTAAGTCCTTCGTCTCGGCAACGGCGTAGGAAAGCTAGGTCGCACAGTAGGCGCACTTTCTTGCTGCGTAGCTTCTCGAATTTCTTCGATAGTTGGTGAACTTCCTTCCCGTAGAGGTAAAAGATGTTACTCTTGATGTTCTCGCGGACGTATGATGAAGGTGTAGTTTCTCGGGTTCTTGGCCGCGTGTGAGTTTTGTCCTGAAAAGGACTATTTACTCTACGTTTCGACGAGATCGCACTCGTCATCTTCAGGAGCTAGTCGGTCTGTCGCTGGTTAAAACTTGAGATCGTCTAATGTGTGCCTAGCACTACCTCTTGTTAGATGCTGCTGTGTCGGGAGGGGGCGTCCCACTATTGACGCCATGCGTGCGCGGCTTCGTGTAATTGGTCCGAGTGCCTGTAAGTTCCCTGGTCGGTCCGTGTTTCTGTGTAGGGGTTGCGGTCTGTCGGGATTTGTTTGTGTTGTTATATGTCGGTGAGCTAGGAGTGGTTTCCATGTATTCGGCAAGCGCTGGCCGTCGTCTCGTTTATTTAAGCACTTAGGACGCTTTTCTATTTCTATCGCTTCTCTTGTAATTCTTGTCGTTAGGTTTTCACTTTTGGCTAGGATCTTCGTATTTTCAAAGTCGATAGAGTGCCCTGTCAGAAGTTTATGTTGTGCTAACGATGACGTTACTTCTTTCTTGACGACCGCGTTTCGGTGTTCTTCTCTTCTCACGCTAACTCGCCTGTTTGTCTGTCCCACATATGATTGATCACACACTGAACATGGTATTTCGTAAACGCCCTGATCTTCTAGAGGAATTCTGTCTTTCGCATTACCTATTTCATCGGCTATTTTTCTGTGTGTTGTGAAAACGGTGTCGATGTTGTTTCTTCTTAATAATCTACTGATTTTGTCTGTAGTTCCCTTTATATATGGAAGGAAAGCTCTGGACGCGAACTCTTGTTTTTCTGTTTTTCTGTTGACGTTAATTCTGGCAGACACAACATCCTAATGCGAGATACGACAGGAAGACAACAAGAACAGTACACAACCTATCACAGAAGACACTCAACGAAGCGGCTATCAATGTCCTCGAGAAGGGTTTCAACTTCGCAATAACACCGAAACACGTTCCAGTAGAAAACATCATCTGCGGTGTAGAATCAGCTCTACAAAAAGTCGAACAGAACAACGCAGAAACAATACGAGAGGAAGTAGCGTCTATTATCATAAAGGCCAAACCATCCCAGAGCAATATAACAAGGGAAGAATATCTAGCTCTAAAAGATATTCAAAAAGACAATAACATCATCGTTCTACCCGCTGACAAGGGAAATGCCACCGTCGTTTTAGACAAAATCGACTACGACAGAAAAATGATTGCACTTTTAGACGACCCCTCATATAAAACAATCAATACAGACCCGACTACGTATCTAGAAAAGACCACGAAGACTAAAATAAACGCAACAACACTGAGTGAAGAGACAAAGAAACGGATCATTCCCCGAGAAAAATCGTCCCGGTGTCCGAAACTCTACGGACTACCAAAAATACACAAGACCGATATACCGCTCAGGCCAATAGTAAGTTCTATCGGATCTCCAACGCAAGCTCTAGCACGATACTTGGCACAGCAACTCCAGGTACACGCTGAACAAATGGCATCTTATGTGAAGAATGCGGACCACTTCATAGAGTTAATAAAAGACGTACGCATGCAACCAACGGATCTGCTAGTCAGTTTCGACGTAACATCGTTATTCACGCAAGTGCCGATCGCAGAAACCATTTCCATATTAGAAAATAAATACCAAGTACCAAAAGACACGATTAATCTAATAGAACACTGCCTGGCAAACACTTATTTCACCTACAATAGCCAAAAATACCGACAAGTGGAGGGCGCACCGATGGGATCTCCTCTGTCACCGATTATTGCCAACATATTCATGGAGAACTTCGAAACAAAGGCAATAAACAACTGCGCAGACAAGCCCAATTTGTGGCTACGTTATGTTGACGATACATTCGTCATTTGGACACATGGCAGAGAGAAGCTGGATAGTTTTCTACACCACTTGAATGCCGAACATCCAAACATACGTTTCACAATGGAGGTAGAAGAACAAGGGAAACTCCCTTTCCTTGACGTGTTGGTAATCAAGAAAGAGAACGTACTACTGGGACACACGGTATATCGAACACCTACACACACAAATAGATATTTAAAAGCGCAATCACACCATCACCCGGCACAACTAAATTCCGTTGTAAAAACACTAGTTTTGCGATCTGAGAGACTAACAGACAAGGAACACATACACGAAGAAAGAAGGAACATAAGAAACGCCCTCATCACGAACGGATATTCATCAAAAACAATAAATAAAGCCAGAATTAACGTCATCAGAAAAACAGAAAAACAAGAGTTCGCGTCCAGAGCTTTCCTTCCATATATAAAGGGAACTACAGACAAAATCAGTAGATTATTAAAAAGAAACAACATCGACACCGTTTTCACAACACACAGAAAAATAGCCGATGAAATAGGTAATGCGAAAGACAGAATTCCTCTAGAAGATCAGGGCGTTTACGAAATACCATGTTCAGTGTGTGATCAATTATATGTGGGACAGACAAACAGGCGAGTTAGCGTGAGAAGAGAAGAACACCGAAACGCGGTCGTCAAGAAAGAAGTAACGTCATCGTTAGCACAACAAAAACTTCTGACAGGGCACTCTATCGACTTTGAAAATACGAAGATCCTAGCCAAAAGTGAAAACCTAACGACAAGAATTACAAGAGAAGCGATAGAAATAGAAAAGCGTCCTAAGTGCTTAAATAAACGTGACGACGGCCAGCGCTTGCCGAATACATGGAAACCACTCCTAGCTCACCGACATATAACAACACAAACAAATCCCGACAGACCGCAACCCCAACACAGAAACACGGACCGACCAGGGAACTTACAGGCACTCGGACCAATTACACGAAGCCGCGCACGCATGGCGTCAATAGTGGGACGCCCCCTCCCGACACAGCAGCATATAACAAGAGGTAGTGCTAGGCACACATTAGACGATCTCCAGTTTTAACCAGCGACAGACCGACTAGCTCCTGAAGATGACGAGTGCGATCTCGTCGAAACGTAGAGTAAATGGTCCTTTTCAGGACAAAACTCACACGCGGCCAAGAACCCGAGAAACTACACCTTCATATATATATATATATATATATATATATATATATATATATATATATATGTTGTAACTGGATTCCGGGTTTTCTTCCGCGTTTCCATTGTTTGGTCTTTGTAAAGACCGGTGCTGGTTTCTGGACGACGTTTCGGCAAAATCACATTTGCCATCTTTAGGTCTGCGATAACTGTCTGCTTCTGCTTCTGGTTACTCGTAAACTGTTTACGAGTAACCAGAAGCAGAAGCAGACAGTTATCGCAGACCTGAAGATGGCAAATGTGATTTTGCCGAAACGTCGTCCAGAAACCAGCACCGGTCTTTACAAAGACCAAACAATGGAAACGCGGAAGAAAACCCGGAATCCAGTTACAACACATACTACCACCCGCGGAAACCTGAAAGAAAACATATATATATATATATATATATATATATGTTTTGGCAAATGATGCCTTTATCAAGGAATATAAAATATATATATATATATATATATATATATATATATATATATATATGGTAAATTCAATTTGTTGGCGATTTAAGGTCTGGCTTTACATCAAAATATATATATTTAAAACAACCCTACATGTTTCGGCAAACAATGCCTTTATCAAGGAATATAAAATATAAATGACAGTATATTAATGTTATACATTTGAGTTGGCATGGATAAAATTATTCAAAGATACAGTCCAATTGAATAATAATAAATCATGCCTTAGTATTCTAAAATAGATAGACAACAAATTTACTATACAGGCTGATTCACTTTCGGCCCTCACCATGGGGATCTCGCTCATTATTGGAGATAGAGTATAGGTTTAAATTTGGCGAAGTTGTTAAATTTTGTGTTTGTTATAAATCCGTATAGAAAATAGACCTGTGACAAATGACCATCGTTATTTTAAGAAAAAACGCGAAAACCCCATTTTCTTCTTTTACCTGTAGCACCGACATTTGGCCTTGTAGAGAAAATATAAAAACACAGCCTTGTGGCCATTTCTAAACCTCTATCCAGTGGTGTACTCTAAATTTTTATGCGATGTTTCGTTTCTTTCTGGCCATCATCAATTATCTAATTTCTTATAGGCGCCATATTGGATTTAGACATCTTCAGAAAGAGTTTTCTTTTCTGATTTCAACTATGTACCACATGCTGACTAAAGTTTTTGACATTAGGTTTTATTTGAAAGAATAACTTATAAGATTATATAAGGTAGCCATGGAATTTCAATCTGTCAAATATTTCATTTATTGTTCATTAATAATACAAAAATGTCATACACTAACGAAGAGAAACGAGATATGATAAGTATTTTTTATTCTTCGAACCGAAATTCAACAGTAGGGAGTACAAGATATCTACAATTATATCCAGAACGACAGCAGCCTTATCGTACCATTTTTCGAGATCTCGACAGAAATTTGGTCGAGAATGGATCGTTTACTAAGCCGCGTAATGGTCAAGACAACAGGAATTTAAATGAAAATCGGCAAGATATTTTACAAATGGTAAATTAAAAGCAAGTTTTCAAATTTCATGTTAATCTTGTATTTTTATAGATAAATAATAATCCATCAATTTCTACACGCGAAGTAGCGTCAGAATTAAATTTATGCCAGTCCAGAGTTTGGAGAACTTTACATAAAAGTAGGTTTAAACCATACAGGATCCATGTTAGTCACTCTTTACTGCTTGGAGATAATTTGAGAAGGCTAGAATATTGTAATTGGTTAATGGGAAGGATAGAAAATGACGAAAATTTTTTAAGGGAAATCATCTGGTCAGATGAAGCAAAATATACAAATTCTGGAATGTTCAACAGAAATACGGAGCAATATTGGACAGTACAAAATCCCCTACAAAACAGGGCTAGAAGACCACAACAACGTTTTGGAATAAACGTTTGGATGGGTATTTTGGCAAATCGCCTCTTAGGACCAGTTATGTATGAAGAACATTTAAATGGAGAAAGATATTTAAACATTTTACGTACATACGTATCTGACTATCTTAACGACAATATCCCATTAAATCAATTACAATATTTATGGTGGCAACAAGATGGCGCACCAGCACACAATGCAGCTGTGGTTAGAAATTTCTTAAATCAAAAGTTTGCAAACCGTTGGATTGGAAACAGGGGAGTTGTTGAATGGCCTGCGAGATCACCTGATTTAAGTCCGCTAGATTTTTTTTTATGGGGATATGTTAAAAATAATATTTATAAAGTAGATGCGCCACAAAACATTGAAGAATTACGAGACAGACTTCAGAATGCCTTCGATGCAGTTCCTAGAAGAACTATACAAAGGGCAGTACAAAATGCCAGAAGGCGTGCCCAATTGTGCATTACCGAAGATGGCCAGATTATTGAACATTTACTGTAATTGTTTATTGTTAACTTTTCTATGTATTTTTATTAATGTTTTTGTTATCTTGTACTCGCTACTGTTGAATTTCGGTTCGAAGAATAAAAAATACTTATCATATCTCGTTTCTCTTAGTTAGTGTATGACATTTTTGTATTATTAATGAACAATAAATGAAATGTTTGACAGATTGAAATTCCAATGGCTACCTTATTTAATCTTATAATTTATTCTTTCAAATAAAACCTAATGTCAAAAACTTTAGTCAGCATATGGTACATGGTTGAAATCAGAAAAAAAATTCTTTCTGAAGATCTCTAAATCCAATATGGCGCCTATAAGAAATTAGATAGTTGATGATGGCCAGAAAGAAACGAAACGTCGTATAAAAATTTAGAGTACACCACTGGATAGAGGTTTTCGCGTTTTTTTTAAAATAACGAAGGTCATTTGTCACAGGTCTATTTTCTTTACGGATTTATAACAAACACAATCTATTTTAGAATACTAAGGCATAATTTAATTATTATTCAATTGGACTGTATCTTTGAATAATTTTATCCATGCCAACTCAAATGTATAACATTAATATACTGTCATTTATATTTTATATTCCTTGATAAAGGCATTGTTTGCCGAAACATGTAGGGTTGTTTTAAATATATATATTTTGATGTAAAGCCAGACCTTAAATCGCCAACAAATTGAATTTACCATATATATATATATATATATATATATATATATATATATATATATATATATATATATATATATATGTTTTGGCAAATGATGCCTTTATCAAGGAATATAATATATATATATATATATATATATATATATATATATATAATCCAAAAAATCCCCATTTGCCATAACAATGGTGTAGGGCGTTTATCTTCTTCTAGCCTTTTATAAACGTTTTCCATTCATTTCTATTCCTTGTCATGTTCTTCGCTTCTGTCCATGTTTTGCCTTTCCTTCCCAGTATTTCTGCTATGACATCATTCCATGTTGTCCTTGGCCATCCTCTTCTTTTATATTTCATTATCCTTGCTTCCCATATCCTTCTTGTTTGTCTTGTATTTTCCATTCTATATAAATGTCCCCACCATCCTAGCTGTCTTTGTTCAATGTATTCTAGCACTGACTGCATTTTCAAATCTTTTCGTATTTCCAAGTTTCTTATTCTGTCCATCCTTGTAACTCCTCTAACTCTTCTTAAATACTTCATTTCTACTGCCTGTAATTTATTCTTTTGTCTTCTATTTAATATCCAGGATTCACAGCCATATGTTAATATCGGTTAATATCGGTAAATTGCCTTATATACTTTTAGTTTTGTTTCTCGGGATATCTCTTTTTTGTTAATGAAATTATTCCTCATGCTGTGGTACAGCTTTGTTGTTTTTTCTATTCTTTGATTAATCTCAGCGTCCTGGGTCCCTTTTCCATCAATTCGTACTTCCAAGTACTGGAATGTTCTCACTTGTTCTATTTCAGTTTCTTCTATTACGATTTTCGTATCTACCTGTTCATCTCCCACTACCATTACTTTAGTTTTGCTCTTACTCATCGTCATTCCACTGTCTTTTAGTGTCATATTCCATGTTGTTAAGTTACGTTTCAGATCTTCCTCATTGTCGGCTATAACTACTATGTCGTCTGCGAATGCCCCTTCCGAAACTTCGACTGCATTCAAGTTAAGGTGTCCAACCCTGAACTTTTTACTTTTGCATGCACACTGTTTGATAATGTCATCCATATAAACAATGAACAGCATTGGGCTCAGACTTCCTCCTTGGCGCAGTCCCTCGTTTGTTTTAAATATCTCCGATTCTAAATTGTTAGCTATTACAGCATTAGTATTGTGGTTATATATTTTCTGTATTAATCGTCTTATTTTGCCATTGACACCTCTTTCTCTTAATACATTCCACAATCTTTCTCTTGGTACTTTATCGAATGCTTTTTCCAAGTCTATAAATGCTAAGAACACTTTCTTCTGTTCTCTAGAGGCTTTTTGTATTATTTGTTTCACAGAGAATATTTGGTCTTGTGTGCTCCTTCCTCTTCTAAACCCACTTTGTAACTCATGTAACGTATTTTCGAGTTTTGTTCTTAGTCTTCTATCTATTATTTGCTCAAGAATCTTCATTGCAGTACTTAGAAGGGATATTCCTCTGTAATTATTGCATTCTTTCTTATTTCCTTCATTCTTGTATATTGGTACTATCAATGACTTCTTCCAATCGTTTGGTATTTCCTCTTCTCTCCATATTCTGTTATATATTTTCAACATTAATTCTCTTCCTCTTTGTCCTATATATTTGATCATTTCTGATGTTATTTTGTCACAGCCTGGCGCTTTTCCATTTTTCTGTTTTTGTATTGCTTCTTCCAGTTCGTCCATGGTAATTGTTTCTTCTGTCTCTTCTTCTCCTATTATTTGTTGTTCACTAGCATTCTCGTTTTCCACTCCTCCGCTTAACAATTCCTGAAAGTATTCTTTCCACCTTTCTATAATCTTCATTCTATCGCTTAGGATCTCTCCCTTCTTATTTTGTATATAATGTGTAGATTGTGACCTTTCTTCATTCCTTACTGATTTCAAGACTCTATAAAATAGTTTTTGGTTCTCTTTACTGTTTTTTTCCATCTTTTCCCCAAATTCTTTCCATGTCTCCTTTTTTGCTTGTACTACTAAATGTTTCACTTTTAGTCTTTCTTCTTTATATATATCGTATTTTTCCACTGTTTGTTCTGCTAAGTATGTTTTCCATGCTTTTTTCTTTATCTTAATTTGATGTCCTATTTCATTTGTCCACCATTTTGTTTGTTTTTTCTTTTTATTTTTCCTTACGCCACATATCTCTTTCGTTGTAATTATTATTATTTCTTTAAACCTATTCCAAATTTCTTCGATAGTTCCATTAATTTCTATATTTTCTACTCTTTCGGCTATCCTTTTCTGGAATTTTTCAGCAATGACTTCACTTCTTAATTTGTATATTCTAAGTGTTTCTATTTGGTTTTGTTTCTGTGTATATATATATTGCTTTTTCTTGTTTTGAACTTTTTCTTTTATTCTTGATATAACCACAAAGTGATCGCTTCCTATTTCCGGCCCTCTTCTTACTTTCGTGTCGCTCACAATTCTTCTGTTATTTTTGTCAACTAATATGTAGTCAATTATGGACCTTTCCCCCCTACTCTTGACTTCTCTAGTATATCTGTGTATATCTTTGTGTTGGAAAAGAGTGTTAGTTATTACCAAGTTGTGTATAATGCAGAAGTCCAGCATTCTTTTTCCATTGTTATTTCTAACAGTCTCCCCGTTTGTTCCCAATACTGCACTATATTCATCGTCTCTTATGCCAACTCTACTGTTGAAATCTCCTACTACAAACATTATTCCTTTCGCGTCTTCCACCACTAATGTTAGTTCTTCCCAAAATTTATTCTTACTTTCTGATGTATCATCTTCGTTTGGCCCGTACACCACTATTATTGTTTTCGTTCTGTTTCTTTCCTTCATCTCTATTAGTAATATTCTTTCTGACCAGGCATTCCATTTATAAAATTGGTTTTCTTATTTCTTGTGTATAATGCATCCCACTCCTGCAGCTGCTCTTTTTTCTTTTCCTACACCACTATATATCATAACATGACCATTGTCCGTCTTAATAATTCCCTGTGCCTTTTTCTTTGTTTCCGTAATTGCTAATACATTCACTCCTAACTCTTCAAACTCCTTTTCTAATTCCTTTTCTTTTCCTGTTATGCTCTTTATATTCCAAGTACCAATTTTCCATGTTTCACTTTCTTTATCCTTACTTTTCTCTATCTTTTTTATTTTTTGTGTATCATCATTATCATACTGATCATTATTTTGTTTATTTTCCTTTATCATATCCTTTTTCTTGTCCGGGTCATCATCTTTATTTTCACTAGTCTTTACTATTAGTTTTTTGACACTATTTTTGGGATTTTCTTTTCTCTTGCCAATTCTCGTTCCTCCTTATTCCAATTCCCCTTTTCCCTATTCCATCTCCATTGTTCTCCCTCTACTATTAACTTTTGGATCCTATCTTAACAGTTTTTCCTTTCATTCTCTCTTCTTTGGCCTTTCTTCGTATCTTTTCTTGTATTTCTATTTCCTCTTTTGTCATGTCATCGTTAATGTATATATTTTGTTCAGTAAACCCTCTCAATTTGCCCTTATTTTTCATTATTTTTATCTTATCATCTATATTCTTCAGTTCTATTAAGCAAGTTTTTGGACCCAGTTGTTTCACCGCTTTAATTTCAATTTGTATTTCCATGTACTTCTTGATAATATCTTCCACCGCTACCTTTAATTGATCTTGATCACTCCCATCTATTTTCAATCCTACCATAACTGCGTTCTTTCTTCTATTCATACCCTCGAGTTTATCTAATCTTCCCTTGGCACTTCTAATTTCTTTTTTCAGTTCTTCGTTTTCTTATCTAATCTTCTCATTTTCAAATTTGATTTCTTTCATTTCTTCCATATATTTATCTTGTTTTCCCTCTATGTGTTGCACTTGTGTAACTAATCCTCGCATCATTTCCATTAATTTATCTAATTTACTTTCGTCACTGCTTGCTTCTTGGCTGGTGTTCTGGTCAGCTTTTTACTCTTTTTGAAAATTTCGGCTACGTCTTTTGATTTCTCTTTCTTTTTCCTTCATCTGTAGTACTTCCATCACTGTCCATCGCAAACAATGTCTATCCAGGCCCCCAAACCACTAAGCTAGTTATCTCGTTAATATTTCCTAATATTTTATAAGCCGGACCTGTTCCTTATTGATATATTTAACTATTTATTTAACTAATTGCTATTTAATCAATAGTTAAAAAGCATGTTTATGTTTGTATAACTATTTCAAATATTTATTTTAAAATTTTCGGATCACATTTATTTGATTTTATTTCACACTAATTCGAAAATCGCTCACGCGCCACAAATCTGTTTATGTCTTACTAGTCCTTGTTTTTATTGTACCATGTGTTTATATTGTCGGATGCTGGCCTCTTTCGCGAGTAACCGCCCACATCTCTCTCTATCTCTTTTCCGTTGTTATTGCAAACACTAACATATATTATTTATTTTAATTATGTATTTATTTCTTTTACTATTTCACAAATTTATACTTTTGTGTATCACTTCTAATTATTTACTAACAATATTACTTTATTACGCTCGCAAAACCTCGTATTCGATCAATTCTTGCGGAGCCAAAATTACACGTCTATTCTCTATAACTACACACACTACTCCGAATATAAAATATAAATGACAGTATATTAATGTCATACATTTGAGTTGCTATGGATAACATTATTGAAAGATACATTCCAATTGAATAATAATAAATGACGCCTTAGTATTCTAAAATAGATAGACAACAAAAACAGGGAAAAGCAAGACATGAGTTATTATTATGTATGCGCCCGTGGAGCGTCTTAAGATGTAAAGCTGTCGGCATTCGCCTGAAACGAGAAGGAAAACCACGAAAACCTACTCGGACAACCAGACAGGAATCAAAACACGGAACTGTCAGCATGATAACCAATTGTATAGATATTTAAATAACTTAAAATATATAATTATATAACAGCAACATATATTATGATGGTAAATTGCAGATCGTTACATAATTAAGTTATAGTATATACTGCTTAAATTTTTTATATCACTTCTGTTGTTAATTGAATTTTTTTCCTGTTTAATACTAATCATTTCTTTAATTTCCCTTTTCATTGTGTGCTGTTCTTTATCAATTATTATGGATAGAGGTTTTCGCGTTTTTTTTTTAAATAACGAAGGTCATTTGTGACAGGTCTATTTCCTTTACGGATTTATAACTAACACAAAATTTAACAACTTTGCAAAATTTAAACCTATACTCTATCTCCAATAATAAGAGAGATCCCCATGGTGAGGGCCGAAAATGAATCAGCCTGTATATATATATATATATATATATATATATATATATATATTTCATACAGTAAATAATAAAAATAAATTAAAACACTTGGCTTGTTTCACTATGAGATTTATTTAAATTCTCTAACATTTGTTTCGGCTGTTATGCCATTCTCAAAGAGATCTATAAATCTCTTTATATTTATATTTTTTATATTTATAGATCTCTTTGAGAATGGCATAACAGCCGAAACAAATGTTAGAGAATTTAAATAAATCTCATAGTGAAGCAAGCCAAGTGTTTTAATTTATTTTTATTATTTACTGTATGAAGTTAAAATGTTTCACCAAGAAGTATCTGCAACAACAGCCGAGAATATATATATATATATATATATATATATATATATATAAATATGGTAAATTCAATTTGTTGGCGATTTAAGGTCTGGTTTTACTTCAAAATATATATATTTAAAACAACCCTACATGTTTCGGCAAACAATGCCTTTATCAAGGAATATAAAATATAAAAAATTTATATTTTTATAATTTATTTTTTTATATTTTATATTCATTGATAAAGGCATCATTTGCCGAAACATGTAGGGTTGTTTTAAATATATAAGCATGTCCATTGAAAATGCCCTTCTTGTGTTAGGAACCCTATTTTGCTCATGCCTTCTACTCTTAGTGGAATAGACCAAAACGCCGAATTGATGTCTAGTTTTGAAAAGTATTTGCAATTTCTCGTTTGTTACTAAATCTTCAATTCGCGGAAATGGCTGCGATTGAGGTATTATAATTTTATTGAGATCTCTGAAATCAAAGCCGTGACTTTTTGTTTTCATCTTTCTTGAACGCCAGAATTACTGGGCTGCAAAAGGACTGTATGATTCTTCTATAAGATTTCTCTTTAACAGCTCCGATATCTGTTGGTCTATTTCTTTTTTATCTTGTATAGTGCACCTGTACCGTCGCTTGCTGCAATACTTATCTATTGTCAGATCTATTTTAACTTCGTATTCCTTTACAGTGCCAATATTATATTTATCTTTAGCAAATGTATGCTTATACTTATTTATTAATTCATCGATTGAATTTTTCTTTTCAATATCTAAGTGGTCCGTTACAGATATAAACTTTGTTATGTCTAACTTTTCGTTAAAATTTATTTCATAAAATACTTCCTGTTTCTCCATTGATAATTTTTGTTTATTTGTTTCATCAGCACCATCAGGAATTTCTGTTTCACCTTTTCCATATTTTTCGAGAACAGTAATAACTTTTTCCATTTTTTGTGCTATATTTAGATTCTCATCTTGAGTTAATCCAAACTTTTTATCATATCTAGACCAATGAGGAAATCAAACTTAAAATTTTCATTGTCTATAATGGAAACATTAATATCTTTTTCTCTTTCAAAAATTTTTGCTTTATTAACACCATTAATTGTTCTGGGATTAACTTTTCCATTATTTCCATTTTTTTAATTTAGTTATAGTACTTTTGAGTTCATACGTGACACGTTCTATCCTGTGTCATATACTCCATTTATCTCAAAAGTTCCATTTAATTTTATCTTGAAACTAATTAATAGTGTGGTTGTAAGTTTTTGGATCTTGATCTTCTGCTTCAATTTGAAATAAAGTGTTATTTACTATTTTTTCTGTTTCTTCTTTATTTTTGAAGCAGCAGTCTTCTTCTGGGTGAAAACGAAATTTTTTAATATTTTCTTTGCAAAGTGCGCATGGCACTTTTATTTTTTATTTTTGTCCGTTTGTTTTCTTTATTTCACTAAAATTTTTGTAAACTAGATGCTCTAGTTTTCCTAACTCATTGTATAAATTTTCTATTTCAAGCAGAGTTTCTCTATCGATTTTATCACCTACGAAGTTTGCTAAACCAATTGCAATGAGATATCAATTAAAGTCCCAGTGTCAATTGATCTTTTTGTTTCTAAAAGTAGCTTTTATTTTCTCAATGCATATTTTATCAAAGCACCTGTTTGATATGAAAACATAATAGCATACCTTATTGGAGACCTCCCCTTATTTGCAATTCCATTCTTCCCACACTGAATTTGGCATTATTGTCAATTTAATTTAATAATTAATACGCATTCGTACCAATCCAAGCAAGACATTGTTACGTGTCCGTAACGCTCAACGTTTTATTGCTTCATTTCATGATTTAATTAATAATCTGTTTAATATATTTCATTTAATTTTCAACGAACCTACCTGTATAGGTATCGTTATTCGCTTTTTAAATATAAATATTCAATTTCTTTCGAGTTTTTTTCTTTTTTCTCTTGACCTTTAGTGCTTGCTTTTTTTTCCGCTGTTAAGAAAAGTTCGAAGTAGAGTATCTCAGCCGATTCTAACACCTCCTCATTGACCTTGATTGCATGCATTATTGGCGATCAAGGTCAATGAGGAGGTGTTAGAATCGGCTGAGGATGAGCGACCTTGATTTCAAGGTCTTTGAGAAGGTGTTGGAATCGGATGGTGGTGGCTAAGGTCATTCGAAGGTCAACGTCGTGTGTAGGTCGTTTGAATGTCAATGTCACCTTGATTTTAAAGTCATTGGGGAGGTGTTAGAATCGAATCCAGAGAGTTGTTTTTTGAACCTGTGGCACAGCTTAAGGGCAATAAGGAGGTTCTACATGCGTCGCGTGTAGGTCGTTGGAATGGCAATGTCACCTTGATTTCAAGGTCACTGGGGAGGTGTTAGAATCGGATGGTGGTGGTCAAGGTCATTCGAAGATCAACGTCGCGTGTAGGTCGTTTGAATGCCAATGTCACGCCCAAGATGTTCGAATGTCGCGAACCCGCGAAGAGGTTTTGAAATTATTTGAGGGGGGAGGAGGTTATGAGTAACTCAAGGTTAGAGTAAAGTTTAAGGTTAATCTAAAGTCAAAGACAAAATACTGATAAAATTAGTAGATTTGAGAGGTGGCGAGAAAGATGAAAGAAAATATCGGGGTGGGAACAATGTTAGAGTATATAAAGTCTGCTTGTTTTAAATAAATGCTAGTACTAAGGAATATGTTAAAGCGTAAGTATAGTGAGGTACATACTTCTGATTGTTTATCGATAGTGGAAGAAAGTAGATTGGAAAAAGATAATAGTGTAGATAACGGTTTGTATTCTCAAGTGGTCGGAGATATTGAAGACATATATTCCAGCAACAGTTGAGCAGGCGCAGTCGAGGTGTTGCTTTTATTCAGTGCATATTTGGAAATAATAGGTTAGCATGTTTTGATGGGAATGTATGGATCATTCCATTTTACTGCTTACATATTATATATATATATATATAATGTAAGCAGTGAAATGTAATGAAACACAGTATAATAAGTTTCATTAGTGGGACGTCACCACATACTTAAATAGATATACTGCGCCAAAGAGACGTCCGACACGCGGAAACATGGGAGTTGTCATGTTTACGTACTTCCTGAAGAATAGACTATCCAACTTGTAATGTTCTATATTGTTTGCATAACTATCTATAAAGTTAACATAAGTATTTCAATTAGATGTGGTAATTCTACTAGTTTCGAAATCTCATGAAAATATATCTTTGAACATTTAATTTTAAAATATCTTCTTGATATTTAATTATTGGCAAATACCAATTAATTTTTATTCTTAGAAACAAACCCAATAGATGTAAAATGAAAAGGTTTGTTTCCACTTCGACTTAAATTTTTCTTTCGTTTGCTATTACTAAAATTTTAGTTAGTAAAATAGCGTTTTTATTATTTTCTCCGCAATTATAAGAAAAACGAACACACGCTACTAAATAAGAGTTTTATTATTTTGAAGTGGAAACTTATTAAATATAATTATTAAATAAAAATTATATAAATTAAATCATATAGACTCATCCGTACAGTCATATAAATTATAAAATATTTTAGAGTAAAATACAATTACTATTATTTTAAACTACAATAAACACAATATAACGTGGATACATCTCAATATTTAACGGAACTGAAAAAGACGTACAAATGCGTAGTGGCCTATGAGCGGTATATTTTTATATAAATTAAATCATATAGACTCATCCGTACAGTCATATAAATTATAAAATATTTTAGAGTAAAATACAATTACTATTATTTTAAACTACAATAAACACAATATAACGTGGATACATCTCAATAATTAACGGAACTGAAAAAGACGTACAAATGCGTAGTGGACTATGAGCGGTATATTTATTTATATGTATGTGGACGTCACAAATGGACCATGTCTTCCACTATTGAAACATTCTATATGGTGTTCTGTTCCATTTCTATATATATATATATATATATATATATGTATATATATATATATATATATATATGTATATATATATATATATATATATGTATATATATATATATATATATATATATATATATATATAGAGAGAGAGAGAGAGAGAGAGAGAGAGAGAGAGAGAGAGAGAGAGAGAGAGAGAGAGAGAGAGAGAGAGAGGAGAGAGAGAGAGAGAGAGAGAGAGAGAGAGAGAGAGAGAGAGAGAGGAGAGAGAGAGAGAGAGATGGAACAGAACATCATATAGAAAGTTTCAATAGCGGAACACGTGTGCCATTAGTGGACGTCATCAAAAGTTTTTAGATGAAAGAATATGAGGCCGGAAAAAACACTAGATTCCATTATACATTATGAGTTTGTGGTTATAATCATTTTGACAGTGAATACTTCTATTCTAGAAAGAAAAACTTCCAAGGTGTGTGGAAGTAATTGTGAGATTGACAGAAGAGGATTCAATTGTGTATATTTATGACTATCTAGAAACTATATATGCGTGGCATACTGCACCAAGCGTTGCAAAATTAGACCGCACGGCTTCCAATTTGGCCCCCACTCGTGCAATTTGAAAATCAGAGACCAGATAAAACTAAATTCCGCTTTGTTCTTCAAGTTATTCAATAAACCGCAGAAGACTAAATTGCAAAAAATGAGTAAACATCGTAATTTTTACCATGTGCCTAGATCAAGAGGAATAGGACACCTGATACTAGAAAATTTAAAGAAAAAAGTTTCATTGGTTCAACGGTCAGGATGAGATCGGAACGAACGGGGTGGGTTATATATACTTAATGTTTGGCTTCAAAAACCCACGTACCCACGCAAGCGTAATACAGTTACTTAATAACGAAAACATAGAAACAGTAAACGACTCCGGGAAATGTATGGAATACTGCACGGACGAAACAAAATGTGACCCCAAACGGACAACTTTTATGTTTATGGTAATATTCCCAATTTTAACCGAAAAGTAAACAAAGAATTACTTCAAGAAGCATTAGATACCGGTACGTATAGTGACGCAATGTCACTAATAGAACGCGAAGACACACTCTACTATATACAAAATCAAAAGAAACTCGGCTTTTATTTCGCTCTAAAATTCGATAATTCCGACAAATGTCTTTATTCACCAAGTGACTTTAATACGCCAGTTTTTCAAAATTTTAATAAAGTATTAGTTTTTATAGGGGTTACGGGATTAGGTAAAAACACAATTTGCTCTAGCACACTTCAAAAGGTCCATTACATATTCGAGACAAAGAGGATTGGCGCCGGTATTCGGACAATATTGAAGGGATAATACTCGATGATTTGGATTTTCCGATTTGGAATCCCCTAACATTTTTAAAGTTATTGGACATTGAAAATCCAATTACGCAGAACGTTAAATACGGTTCTGTCAGAATTCGGGCCGGTATACCACGCATCATTTGCGTTAACCATGAAGAATTATTATGGCCAAAGCATATTCACGATGAGACTAAGTTAGCTTGCAAGCGTAGAATTGAAATACATAATTTTCATAATAAATTATATCCAAAACTTACCTTTAATTACTAGTGCTTCCGCCCTTGTGCCATTACCTGGACCAATTGACCTAAATTTTCCACCAATCCGTCAAGATGTAGATGATAGAGAGGATGAGATTTTTGCTCTGTAATAATTTTATTAATATAAATATATTTATAATTCATCTCTTATGTTACGTTTCGTAAGTATAACATTTGAAGTTGAAATACTAGCATCCTTAACTATGCCCGATGTCATATTTGATATGGGCGGTAAGAACTGCAGATTTGGAAGTTTCATAGTGACGATTACCCAAATTTTATCGAGAAGATGTGGATCTAAGTAGCTGTAGTCCTAGTCTGAAACGATATATTGGAAATGATGTGCCTGTGAATGGATGTATTCGAAGAAAGGATTTTTGTTGGTGTAGATATATTCCAATTCAAAAATAATTTAGTATTAAATTTGTAATTTTGAAACCTATGTATATAAATAAAAAATTGTTTATTTTTAGTATTTCAAACTGATTGAGGACAAAAAATATATTTTTTAGTTAAATTAGAAAAAAGGATATTCAAGAATGATTGTAATACTAATATATATATATATATATATATATATATATATATATATATATATATATAATATATATATTCGATATTAATAAGAATTCAAGGTTTCTTATTTATTTTATTGTCCATATAATCATACTAAATAAAAATATTTTTTGGTTTTAGCGACCTTTATTGAAATCAAACAAATATTTATGAAACCGACGTTTAGACTTTTATTCATTTTTAGTTGTTGTCAAGTTTGTACATATATATATATATAAACTGTAATGGAACAAGAAATTATGTTTTAATAATATTTTATGTAAAAATTTTTGTATAACTAAACTCACCAATTGTTCTATTCGTTAAAACAAGTTTGTGAAGTGGATAGTTTAGTTCTTAGGAATGCATTAATTAACGAATAGAATAATTGGTGAGTTTAGTTATACAAAAATTTTCATATAAAATATTATTAAAAACATAATTTCTTGTTCCATTACAGTTTAGATACATCTACAAACTTGACAAAGACTAATAATTAATAAAAGTCGACACGTCGTTTTCATAAATAAATTTATTTGATTTCAATAAAGGTCGCTAAAACCAAAAAAATATTTTTATTTAGTATATATGTTACAGTCGATTTATGAAAACAAGCGGTTTATATACTGCGTAGTCCTTTTATATACTGACTAAACACCTTAGCCCGTATATATAAAATACGTGTGTGTGATGAACGGCCTAGACAGTATATAAACAGCGACGTCTGCATATATAATGCGTACTTACTTTGAGACAGTTTATATAATATGTAACTATTTTACATTTCCAATCAGGATCGTATTACTTTTATTTTATAGGTATGATGAAATAATATAGTTAAGGTAAAAACAGAAACTTTAATTCTTTTAAGTGCAATATTACACAACATAACATATTATTTCGGTATATATCGCCTGGTTTCATAAATTGACTGTAACATATACATATACATACATACAAACCCATACACAACATGATATCACTATCTCTAGTAAACAATAATAATTACATACTTAATGAAGACTGTGGTTTGAAGTCTATCACAAAAAACAAACAAAATCCAGAACAAGAAAATTAAAATAAACGAAATACTTATTTCAGCTAAGTTGTCATCTCTAACAGATATTAATATTATTGATAAATGTGAAGAACTCTTATGAATAAAAAAATTCTTTAAACGCGTCGCGTTTTATTTCTTTTATTTAATTATATATATATTTTAATGATATTCAGTAATATTTGGCAAATTATTACACACCTATTACATTTTAATACAGTATCTACATCGAAATAATTTTTTTATAAATTATGTGATTCACATATTGAAATTTCGAAATTAGCGATGTCATTGACTGGATGTATACAATTTATTAAATGCGTTTTATATGTTTGAATATGCATATGCCTCATATAATTAATAAACTATAACACGATATATATTTGATCGAAAGTTTAGTAATAAATATAAACTTATCATTTCTTATGGTTGGCTGTTGATTCTTTACTAAATTTTGATATTGTACCTCGGGTATTTATAGAGAAAGAAAGAAAGCACGACTGCATTCCGAACGCCTACAATTATTAACGAATTGCCGGGAAAATAGTTCCATTGACTTTTGCAATGTCTAGACGTTTACTTGTTCTTTTGTTTGAACTTGAAAAATGTTGTTGTCCTCGTATTGCAAGAACTGTCATACATATACAGTATGTTACTTTATATATTAATGTTGCTATTTATAGCATACCTAAAAATTCTGTTTACATTGAATTATAAATTTAGAAGTATATTTAAGAAAGTAATTAAAAAATTTAGAAAGTGATAAACCAATGGTTCAATACAGTAGATACGTGGGGATAAAAGTATTTATTCCAATTAAAAAATAATATGGAAGTTTATTTCTCATTAAAAAATATATTTCTAATATGTCTTGTTTTTGAGATATAATGATCTTTCATCCAAAATTATACAATTTTTGAAAAATTTCTATGAAATAGCGAGTACGAATGAACGAACTCAATTCAATTAGTAAAGATACTATTTGACTACGTTAATTTAATGTTTATTTCGACATTTTAACGCACGCTTTTTATTGCATACCATTCAAAAAACTTGTTAACAGAATATATAATAGTATTCATCATGTTAACAAGTTCTTTACACTGTAATTCAGACGTTACTAAACAAACAAGTTAGAAAGATTAAGACAGTAATCTAGGTAATTTTGTAGTGCTTTTCATTGCCACGTAGATACACTGAGTGTTCCATTAATTTTTTTAAGTTTAGCGAATGGTATGTGATAAAGAACATGTATTGAAATGGTAGTCAAATGATATCTTTACTAATTTAGTCGGAAATATATATACCGCCTCATTCTGAGCAAACGCAACGATCCGAATGTATGAATATTTCTCCCGCTTCGAATACAATTCCCCTGAACGCGTTTAGCCAATCACAAAGCAGTCTGTCGCACAACCATTTAACAATTAATGTCACAAATTAGTGTCACCACTGTCACCCTATACGGAGTCTCTTAAGCGTTTGAATAGTGATAATGCCGCGTTATACACTAGAAGAGAAACCGAAATGATGAAATGGTACCACGCTGATAATTCTTATCAAAGAATATGTGACTTATTTGCCGGAAGGTATCCCGACAGACCCATCCCGAACAAAGCTACAATTTGTAGACTTAAAAAGAAAATAGACATTACTGGTTCTGTACAAAATTTAAAACCATTATTCCCAAATCGCAGAGTTCCTAATGATACGTTCATTTTAGCATGCGCTGCAATAGAACTAAATTCAAATTTGACACATAGCGATATTTCCAACGATTTAGGCATATGCTCCTCTTCCATTAACCGCATACTAAAATTAAATGGTTTTCGTAATTATAAATATTCCAAACATCATCAATTATTTGACGGTGATGAGTTTAAACGGATGAATTTCCGTTATTATATAATTAATTTCTCATTATGAACAATTTATTTTATTATTTGTAAGAGTAAATTTTTCTTTACATTACTAGAATTTAATTTAGTTTTTATTTATTTCTGAAGTTTATTTAGTTTACTATGAATAGTTTTTTTGACCTTTATTATTAAAATTTAATTTATTAAATCTCTTGATGCCTTATTTGCAATTTTCTTAACCGCTTATTAATAATTTCATTACGCTTTGTGTGACCATCGTCAGTATAACGTATTGCAATTTACTCATTATCATAACACAGGACTAAACAATTTATAGTCCTTTAATAGTAATTTGGTAATCAAATAATTTTTCTTACGCGGCTCCATAATATGTAAGTATGACATATGACATCGATGTTGACGCGCCTACAGCATTCAGGGGAAATGTATTCGAAGCGGGAGAAATATTCATACATTCGGATCGTTGCGTTTGCTCGGAATGAGGCGGTATATATATATATATAGGATAAAATAAATTAAAAGTCGGCAAGCGGTCTTTCAATTAAAAACTCATTTATTAATTATCTCTATATTTCGCAACAACTTTGTGCTTTTTTCGGAGATACTACAAGATTCATGAAAAATAACATTAAATAAATAAGTGCGTCAAGCAGTAGTAAAATACTTACAAAATGTAGAGTTCAAAAAAAATAATAAAAGTGACGTACACGGACAGTTCTTGATCGTACGAATTACTCGCTCAGCAATGACTGCTTTTTTAATACTATACGTAGAGTAATGATTTATTTCATATGATTGTATCAGTTTCTTGAAATGTGTATTGTAGAACTCTTCTCCAGCATCTGTTTGTAAATATTTCGGTCGTCTGGGACCACTCAAAACTTTTTCCATAGCATTTCGCACATCCAGACCGGTCTTACTCTTTATAGGCTGTGTCCATAGGTATTTGGAGAAGCAGTCTATAACAACGAGTATGTATTTAAAACCGGCATTCTGTTTAGAATAGGGTTGGAAATCCATCAAATCAGATTGCCAGATGTCGTCGAAGCCCTTAATTATAGTATGACGTCGAGGAAAGTTTTTCCTTGCTGGACGGTGAATCTTGTTAGCCACGTCTTGTTTACTCATTGTGTACTAATATAATTGTAGGCTGCTATTATTTATACAGGAATTAACCTAGGAACCCCACTAAGCAAAATAACTTCCCCTAAATCGGGTCTCATTTGTGAACTATCGTTTTGAACGCTATTCTTATCAAGCAACAAATCTTGCTCAACTTTCTTTATTAATTCCTGTCTTAATTGTAAAATAGTACACCTACATGTAGGTTATGTTTATTTTTTGATATTCTTGTGACTTTAGTTTTTTGTTATATGTTTCGTTTTATATATTTTTTTCATGTTTTAACTTTTACATATACATGTCTTTTAAAGGTTTTAAAGGCTCGTATCTATAGTTACTTTAATGTTTTAAATCTAATCAATTTTACTGTCCGTGTACGTCACTTTTATTATTTTTTTGAACTCTACATTTTGTAAGTATTTTACTACTGCTTTACGCACTTATTTATTTAATGTTATTTTTCATGAATCTTGTAGTATCTCCGAAAAAAGCACAAAGTTGTTGCGAAATATAGAGATAATTAATAAATGAGTTTTTAATTGAAAGACCGCTTGCCGACTTTTAATTTATTTTATCCTATATATATATATACCGCCTCATTCCGAGCAAACGCAACGATCCGAATGTATGAATATTTCTCCCTCTTCGAATACATTTCCCCTGAATGCTGTAGGCGCGTCAACATCGATGTCATATGTCATACTTACATATTATGGAGCCGCGTAAGAAAATTTATTTGATTACCAAATTACTATTAAAGGACTATAAATTGTTTAGTCCTGTGTTATGATAATGAGTAAATTGCAATACGTTATACTGACGATGGTCACACAAAGCGTAATGAAATTATTAATAAGCGGTTAAGAAAATTGCAAATAAGGCATCAAGAGATTTAATAAATTAAATTTTAATAATAAAGGTCAAAAAAACTATTCATAGTAAACTAAATAAACTTCAGAAATAAATAAAAACTAAATTAAATTCTAGTAATGTAAAGAAAAATTTACTCTTACAAATAATAAAATAAATTGTTCATAATGAGAAATTAATTATATAATAACGGAAATTCATCCGTTTAAACTCATCACCGTCAAATAATTGATGATGTTTGGAATATTTATAATTACGAAAACCATTTAATTTTAGTATGCGGTTAATGGAAGAGCAGCATATGCCTAAATCGTTGGAAATATCGCTATGTGTCAAATTTGAATTTAGTTCTATTGCAGCGCATGCTAAAATGAACGTATCATTAGGAACTCTGCGATTTGGGAATAATGGTTTTAAATTTTGTACAGAACCAGTAATGTCTATTTTCTTTTTAAGTCTACAAATTGTAGCTTTGTTCGGGATGGGTCTGTCGGGATACCTTCCGGCAAATAAGTCACATATTCTTTGATAAGAATTATCAGCGTGGTACCATTTCATCATTTCGGTTTCTCTTCTAGTGTATAACGCGGCATTATCACTATTCAAACGCTTAAGAGACTCCGTATAGGGTGACAGTGGTGACACTAATTTGTGACATTAATTGTTAAATGGTTGTGCGACAGACTGCTTTGTGATTGGCTAAACGCGTTCAGGGGAATTGTATTCGAAGCGGGAGAAATATTCATACATTCGGATCGTTGCGTTTGCTCAGAATGAGGCGGTATATATATTTCCGACTAAATTAGTAAAGATATCATTTGACTACCATTTCAATACATGTTCTTTATCACATACCATTCGCTAAACTTAAAAAAATTAATGGAACACTCAGTGTATCTACGTGGCAATGAAAAGCACTACAAAATTACCTAGATTACTGTCTTAATCTTTCTAACTTGTTTGTTTAGTAACGTCTGAATTACAGTGTAAAGAACTTGTTAACATGATGAATACTATTATATATTCTGTTAACAAGTTTTTTGAATGGTATGCAATAAAAAGCGTGCGTTAAAATGTCGAAATAAACATTAAATTAACGTAGTCAAATAGTATCTTTACTAATTGAATTGAGTTCGTTCATTCGTACTCGCTATTTCATAGAAATTTTTCAAAAATTGTATAATTTTGGATGAAAGATCATTATATCTCAAAAACAAGACATATTAGAAATATATTTTTTAATGAGAAATAAACTTCCATATTATTTTTTAATTGGAATAAATACTTTTATCCCCACGTATCTACTGTATTGAACCATTGGTTTATCACTTTCTAAATTTTTTAATTACTTTCTTAAATATACTTCTAAATTTATAATTCAATGTAAACAGAATTTTTAGGTATGCTATAAATAGCAACATTAATATATAAAGTAACATACTGTATATGTATGACAGTTCTTGCAATACGAGGACAACAACATTTTTCAAGTTCAAACAAAAGAACAAGTAAACGTCTAGACATTGCAAAAGTCAATGGAACTATTTTCCCGGCAATTCGTTAATAATTGTAGGCGTTCGGAATGCAGTCGTGCTTTCTTTCTTTCTCTATAAATACCCGAGGTACAATATCAAAATTTAGTAAAGAATCAACAGCCAACCATAAGAAATGATAAGTTTATATTTATTACTAAACTTTCGATCAAATATATATCGTGTTATAGTTTATTAATTATATGAGGCATATGCATATTCAAACATATAAAACGCATTTAATAAATTGTATACATCCAGTCAATGACATCGCTAATTTCGAAATTTCAATATGTGAATCACATAATTTATAAAAAAATTATTTCGATGTAGATACTGTATTAAAATGTAATAGGTGTGTAATAATTTGCCAAATATTACTGAATATCATTAAAATATATATATAATTAAATAAAAGAAATAAAACGCGACGCGTTTAAAGAATTTTTTTATTCATAAGAGTTCTTCACATTTATCAATAATATTAATATCTGTTAGAGATGACAACTTAGCTGAAATAAGTATTTCGTTTATTTTAATTTTCTTGTTCTGGATTTTGTTTGTTTTTTGTGATAGACTTCAAACCACAGTCTTCATTAAGTATGTAATTATTATTGTTTACTAGAGATAGTGATATCATGTTGTGTATGGGTTTGTATGTATGTATATGTATATGTTACAGTCAATTTATGAAACCAGGCGATATATACCGAAATAATATGTTATGTTGTGTAATATTGCACTTAAAAGAATTAAAGTTTCTGTTTTTACCTTAACTATATTATTTCATCATACCTATAAAATAAAAGTAATACGATCCTGATTGGAAATGTAAAATAGTTACATATTATATAAACTGTCTCAAAGTAAGTACGCATTATATATGCAGACGTCGCTGTTTATATACTGTCTAGGCCGTTCATCACACACACGTATTTTATATATACGGGCTAAGGTGTTTAGTCAGTATATAAAAGGACTACGCAGTATATAAACCGCTTGTTTTCATAAATCGACTGTAACATATATACTAAATAAAAATATTTTTTTGGTTTTAGCGACCTTTATTGAAATCAAATAAATTTATTTATGAAAACGACGTGTCGACTTTTATTAATTATTAGTCTTTGTCAAGTTTGTAGATGTATCTAAACTGTAATGGAACAAGAAATTATGTTTTTAATAATATTTTATATGAAAATTTTTGTATAACTAAACTCACCAATTATTCTATTCGTTAATTAATGCATTCCTAAGAACTAAACTATCCACTTCACAAACTTGTTTTAACGAATAGAACAATTGGTGAGTTTAGTTATACAAAAATTTTTACATAAAATATTATTAAAACATAATTTCTTGTTCCATTACAGTTTATATATATATATATGTACAAACTTGACAAAAACTAAAAATTAATAAAAGTTAATAAAAGGTCGCTAAAACCAAAAAATATTTTTATTTAGTATGATTATATGGACAATAAAATAAATAAGAAACCTTGAATTCTTATTAATATCGAATATATATATATATATATATATATATATATATATATATATATTAGTATTACAATCATTCTTGAATATCCTTTTTTCTAATTTAACTAAAAAATATATTTTTTGTCTCAATCAGTTTGAAATACTAAAAATAAACAATTTTTTATTTATATACATAGGTTCAAAATTACAAATTTAATACTAAATTATTTTTGAATTGGAATATATCTACACCAACAAAAATCCTTTCTTCGAATACATCCATTCACAGGCACATCATTTCCAATATATCGTTTCAGACTAGGACTACAGCTACTTAGATCCACATCTTCTCGATAAAATTTGGGTAATCGTCACTATGAAACTTCCAAATCTGCAGTTCTTACCGCCCATATCAAATATGACATCGGGCATAGTTAAGGATGCTAGTATTTCAACTTCAAATGTTATACTTACGAAACGTAACATAAGAGATGAATTATAAATATATTTATATTAATAAAATTATTACAGAGCAAAATTCTCATCCTCTCTATCATCTACATCTTGACGGATTGGTGGAAAATTTAGGTCAATTGGTCCAGGTAATGGCACAAGGGCGGAAGCACTAGTAATTAAAGGTAAGTTTGGATATAATTTATTATGAAAATTATGTATTTCAATTCTACGCTTGCAAGCTAACTTAGTCTCATCGTGAATATGCTTTGGCCATAATAATTCTTCATGGTTAACGCAAATGATGCGTGGTATACCGGCCCGAATTCTGACAGAACCGTATTTAACGTTCTGCGTAATTGGATTTTCAATGTCCAATAATTTTAAAAATGTTAGGGGATTCCAAATCGGAAAATCCAAATCATCGAGTATTATCCCTTCAATATTGTCCGAATACCGGCGCCAATCCTCTTTGTCTCGAATATGTAATGGACTTTTGAAGTGTGCTAGAGCAAATTGTGTTTTACCTAATCCCGTAGCCCCTATAAAAACTAATACTTTATTAAAATTTTGAAAAACTGGCGTATTAAAGTCACTTGGTGAATAAAGACATTTGTCGGAATTATCGAATTTTAGAGCGAAATAAAAGCCGAGTTTCTTTTGATTTTGTATATAGTAGAGTGTGTCTTCGCGTTCTATTAGTGACATTGCGTCACTATACGTACCGGTATCTAATGCTTCTTGAAGTAATTCTTTGTTTACTTTTCGGTTAAAATTGGGAATATTACCATAAACATAAAGTTGTCCGTTTGGGTCACATTTTGTTTCGTCCGTGCAGTATTCCATACATTTCCCGGAGTCGTTTACTGTTTCTATGTTTTCGTTATTAAGTAACTGTATTACGCTTGCGTGGGTACGTGGGTTTTTGAAGCCAAACATTAAGTATATATAACCCACCCCGTTCGTTCCGATCTCATCCTGACCGTTGAACCAATGAACTTTTTTCTTTAAATTTTCTAGTATCAGGTGTCTATCCTCTTGATCTAGGCACATGGTAAAATTACGATGTTTACTCATTTTTTGCAATTTAGTCTTCTGCGGTTTATTGAATAACTTGAAGAACAAAGCGGAATTTAGCTTTATCTGGTCTCTGATTTTCAAATTGCACGAGTGGGGGCCAAATTGGAAGCCGTGCGGTCTAATTTTGCAACGCTTGGTGCAGTATGCCACTCATATATAGTTTCTAGATAGTCATAAATATACACAATTGAATCCTCTTCTGTCAATCTCACAATTACTTCCACACACCTTAGAAGTTTTCTTGCTAGAATAGAAGTATTCACTGTCAAAATGATTATAACCACAAACTCATAATGTATAATGGAATCTAGTGTTTTTCCGGCCTCATATTCTTTCATCTAAAAACTTTTGATGACGTCACTAATGGCACACGTGTTCCGCTATTGAAACTTTCTATATGATGTTCTGTTCCATATCTCTCTCTCTCTCTCTCTATATATATATATATATATGTATATATATATATATATATATATACATATATATATATATATATATATATATACATATATATATATACATATATATATATATATATATATATATATATATATATATATATATATATACATATATATATATATATATATAGAAATGGAACAGAACACCATATAGAATGTTTCAATAGTGGAAGACATGGTCCATTTGTGACGTCCACATACATATAAATAAATATACCGCTCATAGTCCACTACGCATTTGTACGTCTTTTTCAGTTCCGTTAATTATTGAGATGTATCCACGTTATATAGTGTTTATTGTAGTTTAAAATAATAGTAATTGTATTTTACTCTAAAATATTTTATAATTTATATGACTGTACGGATGAGTCTATATGATTTAATTTATATAAAAATATACCGCTCATAGGCCACTACGCATTTGTACGTCTTTTTCAGTTCCGTTAAATATTGAGATGTATCCACGTTATATTGTGTTTATTGTAGTTTAAAATAATAGTAATTGTATTTTACTCCAAAATATTTTATAATTTATATGACTGTACGGATGAGTCTATATGATTTAATTTATATAATTTTTATTTAATAATTATATTTAATAAGTTTCCACTTCAAAATAATAAAACTCTTATTTAGTAGCGTGTGTTCGTTTTTCTTATAATTGCAGAGAAAATAATAAAAACGCTATTTTACTAACTAAAATTTTAGTAATAGCAAACGAAAGAAAAATTTAAGTCGAAGTGGAAACAAACCTTTTCATTTTACATCTATTGGGTTTGTTTCTAAGAATAAAAATTAATTGGTATTTGCCAATAATTAAATATCAAGAAGATATTTTAAAATTAAATGTTCAAAGATATATTTTCATGAGATTTCGAAACTAATAGAATTACCACATCTAATTGAAATACTTATGTTAACTTTATAGATAGTTATGCAATCAATATAGAACATTTACAAGTTGGATAGTCTATTCTTCAGGAAGTACGTAAACATGACAACTCCCATGTTTCCGCGTGTCGGACGTCTCTTTGGCGCAGTATATCTATTTAAGTATGTGGTGACGTCCCACTAATGAAACTTATTATACTGTGTTTCATTACATTTCACTGCTTACATTATATATATATATATAATATGTAAGCAGTAAAATGGAATGATCCATACATTCCCATCAAAACATGCTAACCTATTATTTCCAAATATGCACTGAATAAAAGCAACACCTCGACTGCGCCTGCTCAACTGTTGCTGGAATATATGTCTTCAATATCTCCGACCACTTGAGAATACAAACCGTTATCTACACTATTATTTTTTTCCAATCTACTTTCTTCCACTATCGATAAACAATCAGAAGTATGTACCTCACTATACTTACGCTTTAACATATTCCTTAGTACTAGCATTTATTTAAAACAAGCAGACTTTATATACTCTAACATTGTTCCCACCCCGATATTTTCTTTCATCTTTCTCGCCACCTCTCAAATCTACTAATTTTATCAGTATTTTGTCTTTGACTTTAGATTAACCTTAAACTTTACTCTAACCTTGAGTTACTCATAACCTCCTCCCCCCTCAAATAATTTCAAAACCTCTTCGCGGGTTCGCGACATTCAAACATCTTGGGCGTGACATTGGCATTCAAACGACCTACACGCGACGTTGACCTTCGAATGACCTTGACCACCACCATCCGATTCTAACACCTCCCCAGTGACCTTGAAATCAAGGTGACATTGGCATTCCAACGACCTACACGCGACGCATGTAGAACCTCCTTATTGCCCTTGAGCTGTGCCACAGGTTCAAAAAACAACTCTCTGGATTCGATTCTAACACCTCCCCAATGACTTTGAAATCAAGGCGACATTGACATTCAAACGACCTACACACGACGTTGACCTTCGAATGACCTTAGCCACCACCATCCGATCCCAACACCTTCTCAATGACCTTGAAATCAAGGTCGCTCAGCCTCAGCCGATTCTAACACCTCCTCATTGACCTTGATCGCCAATCATGCATGCGATCAAGGTCAATGAGGAGGTGTTAGAATCGGCTGAGATACTCTACTGTTCGACGATTCGTTCGAGACACTTGGTTGTTAGTTTTCGATCTTTGACGAAGTTGCATTCTTCTACCCAGCACAGCTACCGATCGAAGTATGCCGTATTGTTTTAATTTTATTTTACGGCCCCGTAGAGTTTTGATTCGATCAAGCTATAAATTATTCGCTAATGCGATTATCTCCTTGGGAGAATTTTATGTGTTGGTTAAGAGGAAAAGGAAAAAAACATGGTAACCCGCTAACAATTATCGTTTTGATTTTCTTAGCCATCACACGCAATTTGGTATGTATAGAGCTAGTTCTGTTGAGCCTTTCTTTTACTTATTGTCGTTGTTATCCCTTTATTTAGATGGTGTAGCCGACGGGCAGAAAAAAAACGATTTAAAACAACTAAAACATCTTGAATCATCGTCTGATTGTTCCCGCTAGTGACGATCTTCTTTCTGGAAGGGAAAAGGCCGATCGCCGCTAGAACATCAGATAAGCTTTTATCTCAATTTTATTTACAATCTATTATTCGTAAAATTTCATATATCTCGTCATTATTCTAAAAGTAATCTATCGTCATTCAATAACCCAGGTGTTTTCTCTTAACGAAAAACCTGCTTGACCTTCGCTTTTTTTTTCTTTTGTAGATCATTTTCTCGAACGTTTGCGTTCATTTTTACGAACTTTTTTTTTGTGTCGTTTCAATTTAACTTTGCATTTTTTAAACGTAAATTTATTTTAACCCTTAATTGTGAATTTCATATTTTTATTAATTAATTAGAATACGTTCATCAACTCTTTAATTGTTTGTATTTTTTCACATTTTTTCCAATTACTTAGAATACCTTTTTTTTCCACGTTAATTGTTTGAATTTTCACAATTTTGCTAATTACTTAGAATAGTTTATTTTATACGCAAATTACATATTTTGCGGAATCTTATTTGTACTTTTTAAAAATACGTTCTAGCTAAAGATCGTTTAATTTCAACAAAATTGTTGAACTTTGTATTTTTTTGGTGAACCTACGATAAAGAAAGAATACGTATTGTTTTTTTTTTAGGGCGTACTACTGTTTCTTTACTTTTGACAGACCTTCAGCCGCATATGTCTGTAGCAGTTTTATTTTTAATTATAATTTATATACGGGGATTGATCAAATAATTATAATTTATATACGGGGATTGATCAAATAATTATAATTTAAGTACGGGGATTGATTAGATGATTACAGTTTAGTTGAAACGACGACTTTTTTTTTCTTTACCTGTCCCTCGTCTCTCGATCCTCGAGAGTGGGACGAGTCTCGGTCATGGAACCGGCCTTCTGCCCACGCAACTTGCCCTTTTTTTTATATAGCATCTATCATCAAGTTTCCTGGTTTGCAACGTCCAGCGGCATAAATTCGATGGCGCCCTTTTCCACCTCTTTTAGTTTTTTTCCACTTCACTCTAGATCTCCCCACCTCCTGAGCTGAGGCAGCCTCAGAAGCCGGGTGGGCCGTTGGCAAGAACGGGCAGGGGCGGTTTTAGTTGATCGAGACTGGGTCTGCTCCGGGGAGCGTTTTTCTTTTTTTTAGATTCTTTTTTTTTTCAACTACGACTAGTGATCGTAGCAACTTATCAAGGAAGAGTTTTAGTAATTTAATTTTTCTTTTATCCTCTGATATATTGTATCTTTTACATTCTTCTTCCAATTCGCTTAACCATTGACTCGCATTCTGTATTTTATTATTAAATTTTTATATAGCGATTTCTTTTGCAATTTTGTCCAATGATTTGTCTTCTACTTTTTTGCTGTTTCAACCAGTGTCTCTAATAATTTTTCTATTAAAGAATTCTGTGCCAAAGCTGTTTCTTCAGATTTATTTGTTATTTCCTCTAAGAAATAATCAATGAACTGTACGTTTTCTTCTTCGTCCAAGTATTTTTCTTTTATTGTTTTATCTAAAGTTATCCTAATTTTTCTGAATTGGTTCCTTTTTGTCAGTGTCTTCTTTATCTTCGTGAACGCAGGTTGATTATTTATTGTATTGTCTAACGCTGCTGGTTGTAATTCATCTGGTTTAATAAAGATACGCCCATCTGGTGTCTCTATTGAGGTTATACACAAAATGTTAGATTTCCCATCTGCAGTTCCTCTCATTTTAAATTCAAATTTTAACTTCTCCATTGCGTATTAAAATGATAATGTTGTTTTGTAATGTGTAATTGAAGGAGGGTTGCAGATAATAACAAACTGAAAAATTTCACTGTAAAAATACAAGTATTTCTTATTTATTAATTAGTATGACTCACACGTGTACGTCTGTCGCATGCTTGCTTTTATATATCTGCTATTATATACTTACCGACTCACTGTATTGAGCGGGAAGATTTAAATCAGCTTAAGGAGCACACTCCTTACATATATATATATATATATATATATATATATAATAACTTCGTGACCTTGGTATGATATGGTAAACCTAACAGTAGGCGATTTTCATTTTATATCCTGTCATTCATATTTTGTATTCTCTTGAAAAAGGCGTATACAGCCGAAACATGTAGAGTTTTTTAAATACATATATTTTGAAGTAATATACAGACCTTTAATCGCCTACTGTTAGGTTTACTATATATATATATATATATATATATATATATATAATTCTTTCTTGACGTTCGTATATTATAGTAAATATAGATAGTCGGCGATTTAAATATATTTAAAATAATCTGAATCCCCTAGGGACTATTATATAACCATTCACAGGAAAGATGAGTCATTCAAGCTACGATCATTGCGTGAAGTTACTATCGTATACGTAAATATATATAAATAAATCTAAATAGGTTTTTATTTTATTAATTATTATTTAATGTACTTTTAACTAGTGTTTCATTCAAACCCAAACGGAAGATTTATCAAAGTGGTGTTAGGTATTCGGTGTAATAAATAGCGGATTAAGTGGACAATTAAGAGTTTAAACACTCTTTTAAAGCCGGCATCCACCAGGTGAATATTTGTGGTGATTTATCAAGTGGGGTGTGACAAACTGGCAGCGCTTTTATCTCTAAGTATTGTTTTTAGGAAAATTAAAAAATTAAGATAAAGTACATTTCTCAAAACGTAGAATTTGTTTTTTCTTAAAATCTGCAACATAAGAAGAGTTAAGCATATATTTTGGATTGACACTTATTAAATACAGACAGAATGAACAGGAGAATTTTTTTTCTGTAATAAAAATAAAAGTTTTAAGCTGGTTCGAAGTGACTGCAATTTTCACAAAATATATTTTTTCATGATGTAAATATAAATATGCATTGCAACTTTGACAGGCGTATTTTGTCTTTCTATCTCGTGCTCTAGGACACACATGGCATCGTCCAGCAATATTTGATCTTTTAGCTGGTGGAGGTTGCGATGTTTCACCAAGTGCCTCTGCCATTTTTCCTCGCAAACCTCTTGATAGTCGTAAATTATCTTTACTTTAATATATGTGCTCTGATAGAAACTCGAATCCAAATTTGTTGAGGTATTCCTTTCTTTTAGTATTGAAATGAGCATTATTTTCTCTGTATATCAGTTGAGAATTAATTCCATCGGTGTTTAAGAGAGAGAAAAAAGTGTAAGAGCCATCTCCTTGAGTTGCGGAAAATACTATATATTCCCCTAATACTTCCTATAAAAAAAAAGGAAAAGAAGTTTACTTTTTTTTTTAAGTATCTCCAAAAAAAAATTTTATGGATTTTTATTAAAAGAAAAGGAGCCTTTTTTATCGAGGGTGAAGTAGACCGAAACTAACAAAAGGACGGCAACCAGCTGTGAGGGAGGAATGCCCCGACCGAAACCGAATCGAAAGTCCACCTCTCCGGGCGTAAAATAAGTAAAGCGGAAAAGAAAAGCAGAGTAGAGAAAAGCTTGAGTAAGAAAATAGAAAGCATGGAAAAGTGAAACGGGTAAACAAGAGATGAAAGCTAAGTGAATTAAACCGAGAGTTGCGGCAATGCGGAAACAGCAAGTCCCTCTTACTCTCAGCTCGTGGGTGGAGATAGACAGGCAGTAAGAAAAGAAATTCGGCGACGTAACCCATAAAACGGCGGCAGCGCAAGCAAACTCCAACCCATCAGGGGAGCCTCTAATCACAAAAAAAAAAAATAATCTGACCAATATCCGGAACAAAAAGAATGAACGTTAAGCAATCACAAAACTGCCGGACTCAGCGAGACCAGGCAAAGACAAGCTTAGGAAGAAACCTATATAGCCAAAAGTAAGATAAATGTCAAAATCGGGAAAAGTCAAATCCGAGAAGTCAGCAATCATGCATTAGTGCCAAGCGGGAACTTAAACAAAACTCGATACAAGGTATACTGATGAGAAGGGAAAGAGAAAAGAAAACGGTAGCGGTACGGTAACGAGCGGTACCCTATCTCGTAGTAAATGTCAAAAGAAAAGTACTCCAAAGAAAATGGCATAATAAAATACCGGACTAATTATCACAAAACAAAACTAACCCACAAGAGTTCCAACAATGGGAAACTCCCCAAACGGAAAGTATTCAATTCCAAAAGTGAAGAAAACGAAAGTCCGAAACTAAAAGAAAAGGAAAATGGGATACTATTCGTCGACGATGTTCTTGACGAAATAACGAACTAATCCGGACTCATTTTAGTCGCCTCTTACGATTTGGCAGATTATACCAGACTGAGTATTCGTCTGGCCCCCAGACAGGCCGAAATGGTGTCCTTGATGAAAAGAACAAACTAATTATGACTACGTTTAATCGCCTTTTACGATATGGTGGATTACACCAAACTGGGTATCCGCGAGGCCCCCAGACAGGCTATAAAAGTATTCCTAAAGACAGACAACCAGCAAACGAAACGTCAGAAAACAAGACCAAGATGATTCCAACAGAATCCCAAACAATAACACAACAACAACCAAGTAATTTAAGATAATTTCCGTTCAGAAAAAGCTGCAAAAGAAAACTACAGATAAGTTCCAACGTAAGAGTGAGCAATAAAAATTAAAGTGCGTGGATGATGGAACTAAACCAGCTAGTAATTCCTTTACTCCTAAAAGAAGAATTCACAGAACATCAATCTCAATGAACGATTGGATAAATGTTATAAATCCGGTCACGCCGATGAAGAGATCAACAAAACTGAAGGTTGACACAACTCTCCGTCACAACCAGAAGCCGTTACAAGTCCGGAACCAATCCGATATCCACACATGTGACATATAAAAAACGCCCTTCTGTCCGAAACGCAAAAAGGACTGAACTAAATGAAACGCAAGGAAAAGCAAATAGAACGGAACCTTACACGTACGCAAGGGCTAAAATAAATCACAAATATAAAACTGCAATGAAAAACATCGATGTTAAAAAAACAAACTCACAAAAGTCTAAGGCATAAGAAAAGAGCCAACCTTAATACGCGAGAACCTAACTAAGCGTACTGTACCAAAACTAATCAAAAAAAGTGATAGATGTCAGACGATTCAAAAACTCTATCTGAAATGAAGGAACGAAAATCATGGAAACAGAACGGTGCTCCTGATGGGATGAACAAACTCAACAGGACTCCGTGTAGTCGCCTTTTGCGACGTGGTGGATTACACCAGACTAGGTATTCGTCAGGTCCCCAGACAGACCGCAATAGGGTTCTAGAAATTTACAAACTAAACAGGTCTCCGTTTAGTCGCCTTTTACGACATGGTGGATTACACCAGACTGAGTATTCGTCAGGCCCCCAGACAGGTCGCAATAATAGGTAAGGGAAAACTGAACAACGGTAGACAAAGGAACGGACAAAAGGAAAAGCGAAACTAAGGAAAGCAAGGTTCAAAATCGGAAAACAAAGGTTGTCATCATGTAACACAACCGTAACGTTACTCCACGTCGGGAGGATGAGCCTTTAAATCCTTAATATGCCAAATAGATGTTCGACCGGAGTCATCCATCAGTCGGTAAGTCCAAGGCGAAACGATATGAGTGATGGTAAAAGGTCCGACAAACTTAGGAGCTAACTTCGATGCAAATTGTTTAGAAGCATCAGATAGAACGTAATTGCGCCTCCAAACTCGTTGATCTAATTGCAGTGGTTCAACTCTCCTGAAAATTATCCCAAAGACGATGGTTGTCTTTGACATAAGCCGAGCGCATGGTTTTGATAACCCGATTGACTCTTTCAGTCTCATTGCCTTGGGGATGATAATTCGCGATAAAGGCCAAATGAACGTGATAAGTTTCGGCAAGATCCTGCGTAAGCTTACTACAAAACTCAACTCCATTATCGATAATTAAAGACGAGGGAACTCCAAACATTAAAAAGGCTTCATTCTCCAAAATCTGCGTGATCACCTTAGCAGTGGCGGTACGTAACTGGATTAACAAGACAAATTTACTGAAGGTATCACAAACGACTAGGATATAAGAGAAACCTTTAGTAGACTGAGGTAAGGGACCGATAAGATCAGCGCTCGCAATCTGCCAAGGTCTAGTGGGAGTAACCACTTTACTCAAAAGGTGTCCAGCGGGAGCACGTTGTTCGGGCTTGGTACTGACGCACACCGCACAATGCCGAACGAAATTGGCAACATCGGCACGCATTTTAGGCCAGTAATATTTCTGTGCAACACGAGCCACAGTCTTAGTCACGCCTCCATGATCACAAGTAGGACGAACATGACACTGTACAATGATTTCAGTGCGCTCAGTTTTGGGAGGTACAAGCTTCCATTCGCTCACTGGATTACCCAAGGCGGAATAGGTGGACATGACATGTTTGTACAGGCGGCCCTGCTTAACTAGCCAGAGCGGAAAATATTGTGGTCGACGTTGTACCCTTTCAACCATTCTGGTCAACCAATTATCCTGAATCTCAACAGGACAAACCTCAACAACATCAACGGCTGGAACGCTGCGAGACAAGAAATCTGGAACGGCATGCTCAGAGCTTTTCCTAGTTATCACCTCATAATCAAATGACATCAACCGTAATTGAACAGCGTTAAGCTGTCGATAGTCGACACAAAAGCGATGAGTGCCATCCTTTTTGGGAACCATGCAGACTGGCGAAGACCAAGGGCTTCGACAGGGTTCAATGATGTCGGCAACTAACATTTTTTGTATTTCAGCATCGATGATCTGCTGTTTGGCTGGAGAAATAGGATAGTGACGCTGCTTAATAGGCTTGGTGCCAGGAAGCACTTCTATAGTTTGAGACACCAAATGCGTACAACCAAGACTACTATTCATTAATGGCTTCTTGTCTGCAATGAGTCGATCTAAAGCAAGGCGTTGTGCTTCAGACAAGGAAGAACTACTACAAATACTCTGAACGGAAACAGTTGGATAAGAATTCGAAAAATGCCAACAGTCGTTGCGAAGATCAGGGACGATATCAAAAGAAATCCAGAAGTCAACTCCGAGAATTAGTTTATGCAGTAAGTCGGGAACTACAAGAAAATCAACAAAACGACTCTTGCCTTCAAAGTCACAGGCGCAGACTCCGATACTAATACAATTCTGCCCATTCGCTACGATACACTCGACAACTTGAGGCCGTAACGATAAACCTAAACGAGACAACAAAGAATATCCTTCACCTCCCAGTAAGGATTTCTTAGCGCCAGAATCCAAAAGACCGGAAATCGTACAACCCAATATAGAAACAGTAAGATATGGACGTTGGTCGCCCGAGACCCGGGACATTACAAAATCAAGGTAAATTAAATTTCGGTCGATATCATTCGAAACAGTACTTTCGAGAATGGCCACTCGGCCACCTAGCGACTCCCGGAAGCGTTTCCCGAACATCGGGGACAAGTGCGCACAGTGACATTCGGTTCACCACACCGAAAGCAGAAAGCTCGTCGAGGCGCAGAACAAGAATTGTAGAGGTGACCCGCTTGTCCACAATTAAAACATTTTCCAGCATTGGAAGTGCCGGCCTGGACAGCGCTGACAGTGGCTTCGCGAGGACGCGAGCGGAGTTTAGGCGAGTCTGTAACAGGTGTGCTAACACATGCTAAATCGGACTCTACATAATTAGCACGACGACGAGAAGGCGGTTTGTAGTGATCCGCACGATGTTTTTTTCAATTCAAGCTTGAGGCACTCGTCCTCTAACTCAGCCAGACTATGAACGGTAGGTAGCTGCATACTATAGAAGGCAGCCAAATTTTTAACAAGCAAACTCAGTTGCAAGTCCTCAGATAAGTGACCAAAGCGCCTAAACATGGCGGACATACTGGAATAATATTCCACGAAATTTTCATTGGGATCCTGGGTGCGGCTCTGAATATCTTCAAAAAGACGTGCCTTATAATCAGGAGGTTCAAAATACTTAATCAGTAATATACGCAAGGAAGGCCAGCTATTAAAGCGATAACGACATGAACGAAACCAGTGGCGGCTCGGGGTGGTTCACATAGGGAGTGCATAATTTCAAAATTAAAAAGTGTAATACAAAAGCGCTTACCCAATCCTTATAAATTTCGCCGACGTACTGTTCCAGACAGGTACTGTTCATTGTAGAGTTTGTTTTGAGGGAATAGTAAATATTACACTACACAGTTTAATTACATCTGACGATATTTGACTTACAGAACAGTTCTATCACTTTTTCATTAAAGTTTGGGAAATCATTTATACATTCTTTTTCACAAGATGACATAGTAAGGGCATTTAATCTCTCTTCTTTCATTGTATTTCTGAGGAAAGCTTTTATTCTCTTCAGCCGTGAAAACTGGCGTTCTGCTTCGGACGTTGTCATTGGGATTGTAATGACAATTTTTAAAGCTTCAGAACTGCTAACAACTTCATTAAAGCAGAAGCATCCAGCAGAAGACCTAGCAGACCTACAGCACCGATTACTATATTTTGCCTAAATTATTCTCTAGAATATAGAACGCTTAATTCAGTTCGAAGTCTGCTTTCATTGAGGCATGGATAAAATTTTACTGCTTCTTTAAGGCAATCTTCCGGAATTTTTTTTTGAAAAGAGGAGAACTGTTTAAAAGAAATTAAGTTTGCTAATATTAAGTGCCCTGTATACCGAAGTCTAGTTTTTATTTCTAGCAAAATAATATAGCACACTTCAACAGTTTCCCTCCTTCTTTGGCTACCATCAGTTACTCTTCGCCGCTTTGATGGTCGAGGAGTCGGTTCTGGGTCATTTTGTTTAACCAACTGATTATCTGTGTCAGCGATTTCGGTTCGAATTTTTCCAATAGCGCGTTCAAAATTATCTAAATTATTCTTGATTTTTAATGCCTCTGTATTGACATTTTGTAATTGATTAAACAATATGTCCACATGTGGTATAATTTTATGAAAGAAAGTTAACCAATAGATAAAATTTTCCTCCTCTAAAATTCGCAAATTGGCACCAGCTTGATGAATGGTAGTTTGTAAACTAGCTTCTCCCTCGATTTGTTCTAGAGCTTCAATTATTTCTTCTCGGTGCTCATATATTGTATTCACTGTCCTAGAATTGAAGTTCCATCTTATTTTTGAAGAACGAGGTAAGCTTTTTCTCTGAAGGAATTCTTCCAATCTTGCAGCTCGTTGTGGTGAGGTGGAGAAAAATGTACATAATCCCGTCAGATTGGCAAAAAAATTCTGCAATTACTACTGCTCGATGTAGCATGTGACATAATTAGATTTGTCTGATGTGCATAACAATGTACAAAATTAGCCCTTGGATACTGGTCTTGGACATGTCTTTGCACGCTGTTAATAGCACCACTCATGACTGTTGCCCCATCATAGCTCTGTGCAATCAGTTTTTCTGGGTCATCAACAAGCAAACTAATTTCGTTAAGGATGGAGGCAGAATTAGCATCATGTCCACTAGGCAGAAGAAATTTCCAAAATCTTTCGACCGGTCTCGCGTTCGCAATATATCTTAAAACAACCACCAACTGAAACTGATTGGACACATCTGTGGTTTCATCAGCTATCACAGATATGAAGTCGGTTGCTTTAATTTCACTGGCAACTTGTTCGTGATACACGTTCAACATTGCATCAAGCAGCTCATTCTGATCGTTTTTGATAACCCCTTAAAAACCGGTGCTGCTTCGATGTGACCTCTGAGCGATTTATCCAATTCTGCCGTAAAATTTATCAATTCCCGAAAAATGCCCTTGTTATTCGACATTTACTGTTCATCATGACCCCGAAGTGCCAGTTCAAACGCGCGACAAAATCTAATGCAACTTATTATTAAATTTAACACATGCCTATTGTTTGTTATCTTTTCATTGTGTTGTTGAATTGCTTTTCTATATGATGAATCTAAAACATTCTGAATGTTATTTTCTCCTAACATTCTTAGACTAAATATATTTTTCAAATGCCCTTCGGAATTTTCATGTTTAATAATTTTAGCACTAAGACGAATTAAGTCTCTTATTCCGTTCTTTGACCAAGCCGGTTCACCACCAAACAAAAGACACGGAAAACAAAACAAAGTATTTTTAATTTCACGCCCACAAATCCAGTCATTTTTCTGATAAATATCCATTTTGAATTTTCTTGTCTTTACCTTTAACAGATTGTTTATTTTCTAAACATAATTGAGGCACCGGTCGTTTAAGATTTTTTACTGCGATTTTTTCATAATACGTTAACCGCGAAAACGCGTTGTTCTCTAAAGTAGAGACGGAATTTATTTTACAACGGCCGTGAGCAGACTGTTCCACTTGATCCGACGCTATGTATTATACGACATTGAAGTAGGGCAAAATACAGTTCTCCCCATCTTCAATGTAATGTTAATGGGTTAACGGAGCAAGAGTTGGGCTTTGCTCATTATATCTGTGACGACGATCGGTGCATGTACGTTGTTAGCGTGCCACGTTCCTCGTCAATAACTATGAATACATAATATAATATACATAATAAATAAATACTTTCACAGTTAGCCGCCGCTTGGTTTGTTTTGTATCATAATTCCAGGAGGTGCAATTGCTCACTTGCTCTCATTAAAGAGCTGCCACAGAGCGCAAACAGATCAATCGCAGACTCAAACAACTGCGATTCCGAAACGTTACGCGCTGTACGAAGTTCCTCGACGCGCTCCAAAAAATTATGTACAGAAACTCTAGGATCACTTAACCTGCCATTTCTGCACAGGTTGCGAACGAGTAGTTGCATGTGGTAGCAGAGTCGAATGACCGGGATAAACAAGTTCTGCGAACGTGTGCTCGGGAATTGAAGATGGCTCAATATTGGGCAAAGCTGAATTTAAAACTTCGTGCACCGCTTGTTCTGCTGCAGACCTGATACGATCGAGTTCGTCTAAACGCTCCAACAAGGTGGCTAAAAAAAGATATCGTTCAGCATGCTGCTCAGAACTTAAAGCGGCTGACGACAAACGATTCACCCTATTGATCGCATGATGCAGACGAACACGAAGCGTGCCCAATTGCCTTACATTACTGTTGGCATATACCATCTCCGCGTCTCGCGTTTTTGCTCGCAGAGCATCCAACTCCGACTTGACATCCACCGAGAACTCTGGGTAAGTTAAAGAAATATTGGCACATTCCAAGCGTAATAAAGGACGCAACAAACAGCGCAACTGGTCGACTGTCTTAGAGTCGTCTACACTAATACCTCTAAACCTGAGCTAATACTGGAGCTCATCCTTTCGGAGACTACCAGCATCAATGGGCAGAAAACCCGATGCCATGTTGACTTACTGTATATATAAAAAGAATAAAAAAGACAAAAGCTACCCCCCCCCCCACTACTAAATAAGCGAAGCGGCTAAGCAAGGAAATAACTAACAAGAGCAGAATCGATAGACAAATAACCAAACGTAAAAGAGAAAAAAAAGAATAGCCTGTATATATATATTAAAGTAAAATTAAAGAGAATGAGGAAACTACAATAATTTAATTGACGTTTGGCGCCAAATTGCTACGCTCTATATGTCGAGACCATAGAAAAGAGAGGAAGTCAAGTTTCGGGCGACGAGAATTGCCTCACCTACCCGGCCCTGCGAGCCCCCGTCTAGCCCCGTCTAGCGCCCACCCGGCTTTAGAGACAGCCTTAGCCCAAGGGTGGGGAGACCCAAAGCTACTACAGTACACGAATTAAGGTGGTATAAGGCGCCACCGAATTTAGAACCGCTAGACGTCGCAAAATTCGGAAATGGTGATCAACAAAAGTAGACAAGACTCGCAGCGGGTAGGGGACGCAACCAGGCCGTCCGAAACGTAAAGAAAAGAAAGAAAGAAAAAGGCAAATTTCAGCCAGATGTAATTAGACTTTATTTGTGACACTAACTTAAAAATAATAAAAAAAAAGAATTAAATTTTGCTAGTTAAAAAAAAAAATCAAACTAAGTATGATAACAGACCGTTTGTGCACAGAATTTCACACCCCAGCAAAATACGTATTTCGTTGGTTCACAGATAATTCAAAGCCAAAAATGGAAAGTCCGATCTTTTGAACAGACCCGGTACATATAGAGAGATTTTGTTACATGCAAATTTTTATTTGTAATAAATTTGTGCAAATTTGCAGAGTTGTGGTCTGAGAATATAATTAATTAAAGTTAACGGTAAAATTACAGAAAAAAAATTAATGAAAGTTTAAAATTAAAATGAAGGAATATGCAATACTAAAATTTTACTGAACAGATTTACAAATCTAGAAAACAAGTTTAATATTCACAAAATAATCCCCGCGTTTTCTACCATAAAGGAAACGCAGCAAAGAAAACAACTCTTTCGATATTTTCGAAGCATTCCAGTTTTTCGTCTAATATTAGGTATTGGCAAAGGGAATCCGCTTGCTGGCAATTATTATCAGATTTATCAAAGAGTGTTCGAATCGGGGCCAATTTATCGTTTTTTGCATCGTTCGACCCGTTTTCAATATTATTCAAACAAATACATACTAATAGAAAACAAAATTTGTTTATGCTCATCGTACTATGGAAGATGTCTATTCCAGTACCGTCTGTTTTCCACAAATCTAATAAATTTTAGTAATTAGACCTAAATACTCCACCTAAATATAGTAGACCGATAACTGCTTTCAATTCCGGAACAGTTGTTTCGTGTGCATAGAATTTGTGTGTATAGTTAACTTCTTAATTTTCACATTAGTATACTTTACTAGACCTGTAAGAATTTATTCGTCAAAAAACAACATCCAGCAGTCCGTTGCAACTTTTAGCTCTACCCTAATGTTTTACACCAAGTGAACATCTTTCCGTTCGTAAAATTATCTTTTTATAACGTTTATTACCTCTATAGTATCTTCAGAAGCCTCGTCTATACCGATGCCTTCAGTAGACCATAGATTCTGATTGCGTACATTTTCATACGCTGCATCAAAGTCACCCTCCTGTTCACTGTCGGTATTGTGATCGCTTCCGCTGAGATGATCATTGTCGTCTTCCGATGCGCTTTCCAAATCCGCTTAAGATATGCTTGCTGCTTTTCATAAGTCATTATTTTATAATCCATAAAAATTCACTTATATTGTCTATATCTGTGTAAAAATGTGTACCAGCTATTACCTACAAAAACTTAAGAGATTAATCAGGTGGGGTGTATTAACCCCCAAAGCATTTTAACCGCCGACAAAACTTCCCACACAGCAGATAAAACTAACCTAACTTGGTTAGACGTCAAAAGGGAGCGTTTTATGAAGCTATTGACATTCGCACGTTTGTACGTAGAAATATGAATTATGCCTGGGGTTTGTATAACCCCAACGGGTGGACGTCGGGTTAAATAAATATACAGTGCGGAAAGGCATTTGTTTCAAAAATCGCGGTGGCAACTGAAGTAAAACTCTGCGATTTAAAAGAAGCTTACCTGAAACGTGAACAGTGGGTAGGAGACGAAGATACATCCGGTAAAAAGGCAATGCTCCAGCAACGACTTCGAGATGTGTTAACCAAAGAAGGTGAAGATCCAAAGAATTATTTCTTACAAGTTCCAAGTGGGGACGCTGGTGTGGTTTCGCTGTTAATAAAAATAGAACAAATGGACCAGAAAAACCTGGACAGTGCGAAAACTATGGAAGAACAACTAATAGAGACTTCGAAAACTCAAATGAAGCAACTGGAACAAGGAGCCTGGAGACATCTAGAATATCAGAGAAAAATATGGAGGAACAACTACTGGAAACTTCTGGAATCTTAGAACATAATCTTGGAAAACAACTGCCGGAAACTTCTGGAACCTGAGCAAAGAGAAGAATATCTAGAACAGCGGCTAGTAGAAAACTCTAAAGCATAATAAGAAGTATTTATAGCTGTGGAGGAGAAAATTGGAGAACATTTTAAACCTTTAGAGGCAATAATGGCTCAGATAAAATTACCTGTGACAGTGACTTATTCTAATCACAAGAAAGTTAAATAAGGAAGCTACGCCTCGGCCCATAACCACCAACGTTTGATGGAAAACCGTCATGGGTAACTTACCTGGCATAATTCGAAGCAGTGACAGAAGCAAACTCATGGTCATCTGTCAAGAACGTTACCGCTTTAATATAGCGTTGAGAGGTGATGTAGTGAAATTTTGCAGACATTACCTCCTAAAGAACGCAAAAATTATAAATGGTTGGAAATGAGATACAAAGCGCATTTGGAGCAAGTATACCAAAGAAAGATGTATTCACGCGAGTTCCAGAGAAATTTTCCAAAATAGTCGACTCAGCTTGTTAAGGATTAAGCAGGAAAGAACAGAGCCAAGTTAAAGATCTAATAAATAAATACCGGCGATGCAGTTCCAATACGACAAGGACTAAGGAAGCTACCACTAGCAAAACTTAGCCGAACAAATTAAACGAGATATGGAAAGCCAGGGCTAATTAAACCCTAAAATATGGTTCTTGTAAAAAAGAAAGATGGATCTACAAGATTTTGAGTGGAATATCGTCTATGATGAGCCTAGAAATGGAACAATCGAGAAAATCTCGTAGCACTATATATATAGCGCTCAAGAGAGAGGCAATTGAACCAGCAATCGCCGTGTATTGCATGCTAACCATGCTAAAGGTGTTATTGCAACATCCTAGAATGGAGATTTTGGTCTGCAGTTACCGGACTAAATATTCCTTTCCACCTAAACATGCTAAGACCGTGGACTACTGCTTCCATATGACGTCGCAATGCTACAAAGGACCTACTTGTAAATTTCGTCATCACTTGATGGAATCAAATGTAGTCGTGTTTCGGGACGAACTTTTCCTTTAGGGAGGGGGTAATGTTATGTGCGTCATGCGGTATTACTTCAGCTGTTGACCTAAGCGATGACGTCACCAGTCGTGCACATATCAAGAAACTTCCAAATCACCTAGAAGGCGAAGAATCCAGAACCAACAGATTACCATCTAAACACTCAACTATATAAACACTCAGGGTATGGATAAGTTCCGATCATCGTGAACTTACTATTGCAGACATAAATGAAGATAAATAAATATAAATATTATTGTTACTTATTATTTAGTGTACTTTTTATTAATATAGTTATTCTTAATTACCATGTGATTTATTAAATCGAACCCAAACAAAGGATTTTCCGCAACATATTAAGCCACAACTTGGTTCACAACAAACTTAATTTAAGACTTAAGAATTTTATTTTTATCATATTATTTCCTTTCTTACTTGTATTATGTATTGTTTGTTGTTTTTTATTGTTAAGGTACGCTTCGGTTCATTTATATTATTGTGTTCTTATTCAGTTACATTATATATATATATATATATATATATATATATATATATATATATATATATATATTGTTATAAACGTGAAGCTATGCAGAGAAAAGCTAATACGTTCGGGCGACAATATGATATAATATGAATGGTACGAAGTGTAATGTATAATAAATTAAATGAAATATCTGAATAACTAGCTCAAATTCGATAATTTAGAATTAAAACATTACTTACAAAAGCACTTCTTAATCTCAGGTCTCAAGGTAGGTTCTAGATCCTCAGACAGAGCACATACATACATAAAATAAAACGATATTATAGAAAAATAAATATATATATATTGAATGATAGTTTGTCGTTAATTATACAAGATACAAATAATGAAATTACAACATGCACCTAAAATGCTAAAATATACACAAGACAAAATGGGGTTGCATGTAAATCCCTTCTTTCAAGTTATATTGGGTTGCCTATTCAGAACATATACAGTTCATAAAGTAAATACATCGATTTAAGTTTATCCAAGAGATTAATATTAAAAATTTATAAAGACTGATATTAGAAAATAGTAATATGCCCCTTGAAATTACGTGAGTTAATATCTTTAAAATATGTATCAAAAAGAGAATTTATATCTTTTAAGAAAATACAAGCATCTATTTTCACTTGGGTACCTGTTGTGTTTGTAGAAAATGGATATTTCAGGCCCTGAGAATTTTCTAGATGTTAAAAGTTCGGTGAATATCCAACAGGAACTGGATGGTTAGGTGTTATGTTGCGCTTCTCGTACGTCTGGATAATATCCTCTTCGTAGAGTTGTTTACGGACCAAGTCCTCGAAGTTTTCCACTAGATTATGTAAATTCTATTCTAACGAAATGTTTTTTGATATACCAAAAAGGATTTAGGATCTTCTTTTAAGTCCCTGCTTGATTATTAACCAATTTAGATACGATGAAAAACTTATTTATGATAGTTATAATGAAAAATAGTACTTCTTCTATCGAAGACAGCCTAATAACAAGGTAAATATACTTTCCTATATTTATAACACCATCTTTGAATACTAATAGTATTTATAATAAATTTTGCATAATATTTTAAAATATGAGTTTAAAAATTGTCTATTCTATTTACCTACATGCAAAAAACTCTATTAATAATCACTTTTGTTTTTGTCGTCTTGACTACCATAGAAAGTTGTTGAAAAATTAATTATATTTTCATTCTAATACCTTCTCACGTGATCTCAATTGCCTATTTTAAACAAGGTTCAGCCAATAGTCATATTTATAATGATGTTTACAAAAATTTGTACAAAGATATTTTAATCATAATTAGTTTTAAAATTCTTGATTTCTCGCGACATTAAGTTAAATAAATTAATAAATGACCGAATAAAATAAATAAACAAATAAAAATATTCAAATTAGTTCGGTCTAACATCGATATTACATACTTTTTAATTAACTAATAGCATTTTTCAAACCATTATATTTCAGATATAACAATCTTGGGACAAATATTTTATTATTTAATGAATATACTAAGGATGTAAGCTGTACTATGTAAATATGTATATTGATAACGGCCCCCTTTTATAATGGGCTGTGGTGAGATTATAAAATGTTAATGAGATAAAAGTGTAAGATAAAATTATGTATTTGAAAAGATTAGTCGGGCGCCTTAATTTATAAAATCTCACCCCAGATTGCGCTATCTTTATCTCAAATAGCCAACTAGTCGGAAAGCAAGAAACTATATTTAATAAAACTTTACTAAATGTGGGTGATCTCGGGCTCGTTGTGAGTTTTAGGTTGTTGCTTCCAAAAAAGAGAATAATATTAATGTTGACGCTTAATATAATAACTCCTACAAATAAATATGAACAAATAAAAGATTCATGTAAAATTAAAAATATTATGTTTATTAAATTAAAGGAAACTGTAAAAATATAACGTATTACAAATGTGATACTAACGAAACTGCATATACGCATAAACAACAAGGTGTTACTAATGTGAAAAGAGGTTATGTGTGTTAAACTAATAAATAATATGTATATAAATGTGAATACTCTTATTACAATTATGGTGAGTACCCTTTTATTGTTATCTCTAAGATATAAATAGGTTGTTTAATTAAATATAAAGATCATGACAGGACGTGGTAGATTAGGTAAATAATTCGAGAAGATTATAAAATAAAAGTTTAAAGAATTTAATTTTTGAAAAAAAAATAAATATTATCTGAAAACCTGTTATAATAATGATGCTGATGTATGTTTGTAGATCGTCTGTGTGAATTGGGAAGATCCTCGGTGATCCAAAAATGTTCGGGTGCAGCACAAAATGATGGCGGTGTAGGTGGCTGTTTACGCAGACGCTATCGAAGATTTTCCTCGGACTTCGTCTTCGGTGCCTAATTACTCACTGCGCTCGTTTCTGGCTGTAGAATTTCAGGTATCGTTGTTGATGTACGTTAGACTATATTGTTGAAGTTCGGCGATGGATTCTTATATATATTTCTTCTGATTTTCTATCGTTTTCGGTGGAACTACGTCTGTGACGCTATGTTGTTTGAAAGTTCGTTATTACCGAAAATTCTTGTAGTAATTCACTTGACGATCGAGTTAATTAATATTCTGGATACTTTTTATCACTTTTAGCTGAATTTATAATTTAAATTTGTGTTTTATACAAGATTTCTAAGGCTTGGTCTAAAAAGATGCGTCTATTTATTTTTCAAATTCAAGGATCGAATAATTCGACAGCACTTGTCTGAATATTACCAAACACGCTATCTATTGATATCAATAATCTCGATGATTTACCCTTTTAACAATTTTATATAAAAAGAATTTGATTAATTTAGAATATCTAAATGATTTTAAAAATTATATTATAAATTACCAAGTTAGGTTAAGATAAATTTGAATGATACAAATCGCATACTGCGCATGATAAATGTAAACATAGCGAGATGTCAATTTGTAGGCGTGTCTTACTAGTGTCGATATAATACAAAGTTGCATATGGATTTGAATATGTTTTTCGCGCTAATATTTGAAAATTTGAATATGATATAATAAAATTAACTAATGAAAGGAAAATGTATATAGAAATTTAAAGAATGAAATGATCGTTATAAAAATACATATGCACTTCGATACTACTAAGACTTAATAATATTATTTATATAACCATTATATTATAACCCTTTTTCACTTTGTATGTCTTATTCTTCCTATTTCAGATGCAGCTCTATATGGATAACATGCATCACAACAATGTCCCCGTCGAAAAAATGTCGGAATGTACAAATGAGGACATTCTTTTCGCTGAAGAAGATGTAGGAAATGAAAGATAACAACCTTGTTTTTCTAAACTTATTACGTGTCGTTTGAATTAAACAATTAGAAAGAAAAATAAGTTAACACCTTAATATAAAAACTTTATGAATTGTAAAAACGAAATGTTTGTTTGTGTGATGAACTTCCTTAACATTATATTAGTATACCAAAGTCTTTTCTTCTTTTTTTTTTTTTTTAATTATCTACTATTATTCTATTGTTTCTTTGTAACTTCTCTTTATTTATTCAAGCTGTCCAAATTCAAATTATCCAGTCTAAATTAATGTTTCTTGTTTAAGTATATTTATTTGTAATTATATAAAAATAGTTTAGTTGTAGTATTCATTTAATTGATGTATTTTGCGAGCTATAACATACCTTTCAATGTAATTAATAATTTTAATGACTGTATTTATTCAATTGTATATTACTGTTCCGTTAAATAATCCTGCAACATCGAAATATGGTATCTACCCTTTATGTACCCGGTTTCTTCTTCCATTAATTCATAAGTATTGTTGCCTAAAATTCTATTAATAATATAAGGTCCTTGATATGGTTTCAGCAGTTTTCCCATTATTTTATTTTTAAGATCAGTTACTCTCAATCTTTTCACTATTACCCTATCATTAAGATTATATGTTTTATATTTCTTATCAACGGTATTCCTCTTTCTTTCCCATTTAATTTTCTTTGTCAATAATTTCTCTCTTACTTCTATAAGTCGTTCGTTGAAGTTGATGGCTTCTGGATCTGTCCAAGGTCTCTGCGGTGGCTGACCAGTAAAAATTGTTATGGGACAATGGTTATGAACTGTACTGGGTGTGTTATTAATGGTGTGTTCTATTTGTTGTAAATATTTAGCCCATTTATTATGATTGTCATGTAGAAGTATTCTTAAATATTTCAGAGTTTCTCGTATATATCGTTCTGTTGGATTGCCCTGTGGATAACGTATTGATGTATAGTAGGTGCGGATGTTATGCGTATGTAGAAAGTCCTTGTATCTGTCATTGTTAAAGTATGTAGCGTGATCGGATAGTATTGCTAAGGGTTTTCCAAATTGGGTAAAATAATCTGTTAACGCTTGTAGTACAGTATTGGTGTCGCATTTCTGTGTAGGAATAAGTTTGATAAATTTGGAAAAGATATCACAAATCACAAGAATATTTCTATAACCTTTCGTACTTGGTATTAAGTTTGAAAGAAAATCTATAGATATCAATTCTAACTTGTCGTAAGTTACAATATTGTGGCAGATATTGGTATTCGTAAAGTTCTTGTCCTTCGCAAGTTCACATGTTCTGCAGTGTTTAATTACGCTTTTGATGATTCTCTCATCATTGATACAGTAGAATGCCTCTCTAAACAGTAACCAGCATTTTCTACCTCCTATATGCGTGTATGAATAATGTAAATATTCCGTTATCTCCCTGGTGTGTTTCTCATTTGTGACATATACGATGTTCCTACCTATCTGTTTTACTATTAAATTATCCTTAAGTGACATGCCTTTGTAAGTTCCCTTTTCCTTTAACTGTTGATGTAATTCAGTGAAATCTGGACCTGATTGTATAGATAAAAGCTTGTTAATGGAAAATATTCCCTGTCTTTGAAGTTGTACCAAATTTATGCAAATATTTTGTCGTTTCACATCCCCGTCCTGTCGTGTTAAAGCATCTGCTGTTATCATTTCCTTACCTGGTTTGTATACAATGTTAAATTCGTACTGCTGTATGAGCAACGTCCACCTGTAAATGCGACTATTATTCAGTTTGCAACTCATTATGTTAACCAGAGCTTTATGGTCCGTTTCTAGCGTAAAACTTTTTCCAATAAGGTAATATCTTAACTTTGTAAGTGCAAAAACAATAGCTAACATCTCTTTCTCCGATATTGTATATCTGGTTTCACATGCTTTGAGTGTTCGTGAAATGAAGTATATAGGTGTTTCGATGTTATCTTTGATTTGAACAAGCTCCGCTGCGATGGTTTGATGTGATGCATCAGTTCTAACTACAAACGGCAATGTAAAATCAGGGTGGTGTAGTTTTAGGTTTTCAACAAAGCTTTCTTTCAACAGATTAAAACAACTTTCATGTTCTGCGGTCCACGACCATTTCTTGCCTTTCTTCAATAGATCTAATAATGGTATGGTTCTTTCACTATAATGGGATATGAATTTGCGATAGTAATTAAGAACCCCTAAGAATCCTCGTAGTGTTTTTAGATTTTTAGGTCTTGTATAATTCTTAATTTCATCCAGGCGTGTTGGATCAAGTAAAATGTTATCTCTATTTATCACGTAGCCAAGGTAATTTATTTCGTGGCGGAAAAATTGACATTTTAAAAGGTTTAATTTCATACCTTCTGTTGTTAAAGTATTTAGAATAATTTTTAGGTGCAGTAAATGCTGTTCGACACTCTCGGAAAATATTATTATATCATCAAGATAATGTAATGCGAATTCGTCGTATTTATCCAATATTTTATGTAAAAATCTAATAAGGGCGGCGGGCGATGTTTTTAGGCCAAATGGGCACACTCTGAATTGATAAACAATACCATTCACTAGAAAACCACAGTACCTTCTTGATTCTGGTTCTAAGTTGATAAGCCAAAATGCGTTCTTAAGATCTAACTTGCTGTATATGGGCTTATTACCACATTTTGTTAATAATACATCGATATTTTGCGGCATTTCGAATTCGGGTTTAATTCTTCGGTTCAATGCTCTTGCATCTAAACATATGCGTAGAGATAAGTCTTTCTTTTGGACTATAACTATCGGATTTATAAAGTAGGTATTTGACTTCTCTATAATGCCAGTCTGTTCTAATCGTTCCAGTTCCTGACTTACTTTCTGCTGATAATGATACGGAATGGGGTAATTTTTACTAATTAGTGGGTCTTCGTTATCTATTTTAATCGGATGCTGATATCCTTTTGCAAACACTACATCATTGTTAATAAGAGTAATATTATTGTATAAAATTGCTATTAAGTCGGGTATGACAGTTGTATCTGGTATCTTAGAGTTCTCTATAAAATTCTTTATATCATCATAATTATTAATTGTTTTCACTACTTGATTATCCATTCTAACTTCCATAACATCTCCTCGCTCGTGACAATCCTTCGTTCCTTGCCTAACTACCATTCTCTCTATTCCAATATTTGTATTATTAAATTCTATTATTTTTCCATCTGTTTCATTATTCCCCTCGTAATCTCTTCTATTGCACGGTTCATTATTTAATATAATATTATTTATTTCACTCGTAAGCACTTCCTTCTTATATAGGTTATAACCTTTTAACTCTTCTACTGATAATTGTTTTTCAAATATAACTTTATTCACATCTATATTTAGTATACCATTTTCGAAATCTAAGATCATTTTGAGTTTTTTAATACTGTCAATACCTATAATACAGTCGTATTGTAGTTTATCTATTATATAGCAATGTATGATGTATTTTGATTTGTCGACTAATATTTCTGTTGATAATTGTTTTGTTACCGTCCCCATGCGTTTTCCGTTCGCTGCAATGATATCTGTCCCTTTCGTTTTTACAATGTTCTTCTCGTATCCCCGTATATTCGTAGCTTTCTCTGCCTTTAATAAAGTTATTTCCGCTCCTGTATCGATTAAGCAATATAAAAAGATATTTTCGAATTTTAATTTTACAATAGGTAAAGTATATATTTGGGTAGTTTGGTTGCCTGCATCTTCTACAGTAATGAATTCTTCCGGATGTTGATAGAAAGTAATATTTTCAAATTTAAAAGGTATGTTACAGTCGTCATGGGTTATTAATTTTGTGCTGATGATGGGCCTTGTGTTGGGTTGGTGTAGAGGTCCTCTGTTAAAATTGGCGTTTTTTTTAATACCTCCTCCATATTTGTTCGTATCGGCGATACAGATCGATGACGTCTGTTAATATTATTTACGTGACCACGTCCACGATTACGGATATGATTAAATCCTCTTCCTTGTTGATTAGTATTATGGTTTGTATTGTTATTGTTTGTTTGTCGATCCGTAGTGCGATTGTAATTATTGAAATAATTATTACTGTTGTATCTGGATGGCTGGTAGTTGTAATTAGGTCTATTTGATGGATTGTTTGAATTATTATTATCCCGATCATTGTACATATTATTGTTAGAATTGTTATTATTATTATATGCTCTTGTAAAATTTTGATTTCTATTATTGTTGTTGAAATTATTATAACGTTGCGGTGGTGAGTTATTTGGGTTATTGTTCGGATTATTTGAATTTTGTGACGGATGATTGCGAGAGTTGGGATTGCGATATATGTGTTGGGGCTGATGGTTATTCTCCGAATAATCATCTAGACGTCTCATTATGTCTATGAGAGAGTCCATATCCGTAACTCTTTGACATATGATAGCCTGTGTATCGGTGTAGATGAAATGATTTAGGAGCTGCCTGGCAATCATTGATTCTTCCATGTCATTCAGGTGTTTACACTGGTTATAGATACGGGAAGCGTATGTCTCGCGTGATACTTGTCCCAATCGATATTTGCCTGTCAACAACCGTATTCTAGCTCTGTTTTGTTGCGTTTCGTCCCAATAATTCTTCTTAAAGAGTGTAACAAATTGGTCAAGAGAATTGCAATGGTCCTCAATTCTTTGAAACCACTCCTGTGCACTGTAACGTAAAGTTACTCGTATGACCTCCATCCTCTGCTTCTCCTCAGGTATATCCTCTAAGTAGCGTAAAAGACAACTAAGATACGTCATAGGATGTACACGTGTGATATCCCCGTCGAAATGATGTAAATTTTCTATCTTTATAGAGCTATTATTAGTATTAATATAATTAGTTGAAGTAAAATAGCCTTTTATTTTATTTTCCAATCGTTTAATGTTAGTCTGTGTAGTCGTATAATTTTCATTATTAGTTATAGTTATAGTATCTAAATTTTGTCTGACAATATTGATTTCTTGTTTATTATGATCGTTGTATTGGTTTAACGATGATTTTAATTGTTCTGTGTTATCATTATTTAATTTGTTAAAATTGGTCAATTTTGTATTAAACAAATTATTATTTTCAGAAATCATTTTGTCTATGTTTTGTTGTATGTCTTGTGTTGTAGTTTTAAGTCTCTGTTCAGTATTATTTTGAATTTCAGTAGTTGCGGTCTCTAACTGCTTAGCCCAATGTAAATTCTGTAGATTAACGGTTTCATCAAGTTTAATTAAGTACTTAAGTTCGTTTTCTTCCATGTTTTTCTGAGCTGTAGAAATTTCTGCTATCTTACCCTCTAAATCAACTTTGAAAGCACTTAATTTGTTATCGATGTTTGCATTATTTATTTCAAATTTTTGATTAATATTGTTCATGTTTATCTCTAATTTAGTTGTTAGATCACTATTCATGTTGCTTATGTCTGTTTTCATATTAGTTAGTTCTTGTTTTAAGTTTTCATTGTTAGTGTCTAATTTGTTTGTTAAGTCTTGTTTTAGGTTATCGTTATTTGTATCTAATTTGTTGTTCATATTTATATTGTCTTGTTTTAAGTCTTTCATTTCTAGTTTTAAATCTTGTTTCAAATTAGTCATTTGTGTCATTAGTACCTGTAACATGTTCATTACCTGGCCATTGTCTGGTGGACTTACCCCTTCAGTTGTAGACGCTTGTGCCACGGGAATGTCTCCCTGTTCAACCCTATCTTCTTCAGTACTGTCCTTAACTGCTTTGGTTCTATGTCGAGTATCCATTTTGATATTTATTAAATTTATAAAGTTTAATGAATTTATATAAAGATGTATCCTTTATTTTTAAAGTATGATAATAATAATAAATAGTTGAAAAAATACAAAGTTATGTTTAAAATATGAATAATAATACTCGAGACACCGTAATTTTATTAGTGAATCAAAAGTTAAATAAAATAACGTAAGCACAAGGTGATATTTTCCCTTTCACTAACCTTTAATATGTCCTAGAATCCTCCAAAGTCTGCGATGTAGTGAAATAAAGGTAACAATCTGCTGTTGTAATAGGAAAAACATGTACACACAACGCCAATAATAATCTACACCTTTTTGTCTATATAATATATGAAACAATTTGAAAAGTATCAATTATTTGCAATATTTAACTTTGTAGATGAGTTATCAACAAGAAGCAACAGCCCCACGTTGGGCGCCAATTGATAACGGCCCCCTTTTATAATGGGCTGTGGTGAGATTATAAAATGTTAATGAGATAAAAGTGTAAGATAAAATTATGTATTTGAAAAGATTAGTCGGGCGCCTTAATTTATAAAATCTCACCCCAGATTGCGCTATCTTTATCTCAAATAGCCAACTAGTCGGAAAGCAAGAAACTATATTTAATAAAACTTTACTAAATGTGGGTGATCTCGGGCTCGTTGTGAGTTTTAGGTTGTTGCTTCCAAAAAAGAGAATAATATTAATGTTGACGCTTAATATAATAACTCCTACAAATAAATATGAACAAATAAAAGATTCATGTAAAATTAAAAATATTATGTTTATTAAATTAAAGGAAACTGTAAAAATATAACGTATTACAAATGTGATACTAACGAAACTGCATATACGCATAAACAACAAGGTGTTACTAATGTGAAAAGAGGTTATGTGTGTTAAACTAATAAATAATATGTATATAAATGTGAATACTCTTATTACAATTATGGTGAGTACCCTTTTATTGTTATCTCTAAGATATAAATAGGTTGTTTAATTAAATATAAAGATCATGACAGGACGTGGTAGATTAGGTAAATAATTCGAGAAGATTATAAAATAAAAGTTTAAAGAATTTAATTTTTGAAAAAAAAATAAATATTATCTGAAAACCTGTTATAATAATGATGCTGATGTATGTTTGTAGATCGTCTGTGTGAATTGGGAAGATCCTCGGTGATCCAAAAATGTTCGGGTGCAGCACAAAATGATGGCGGTGTAGGTGGCTGTTTACGCAGACGCTATCGAAGATTTTCCTCGGACTTCGTCTTCGGTGCCTAATTACTCACTGCGCTCGTTTCTGGCTGTAGAATTTCAGGTATCGTTGTTGATGTACGTTAGACTATATTGTTGAAGTTCGGCGATGGATTCTTATATATATTTCTTCTGATTTTCTATCGTTTTCGGTGGAACTACGTCTGTGACGCTATGTTGTTTGAAAGTTCGTTATTACCGAAAATTCTTGTAGTAATTCACTTGACGATCGAGTTAATTAATATTCTGGATACTTTTTATCACTTTTAGCTGAATTTATAATTTAAATTTGTGTTTTATACAAGATTTCTAAGGCTTGGTCTAAAAAGATGCGTCTATTTATTTTTCAAATTCAAGGATCGAATAATTCGACAGCACTTGTCTGAATATTACCAAACACGCTATCTATTGATATCAATAATCTCGATGATTTACCCTTTTAACAATTTTATATAAAAAGAATTTGATTAATTTAGAATATCTAAATGATTTTAAAAATTATATTATAAATTACCAAGTTAGGTTAAGATAAATTTGAATGATACAAATCGCATACTGCGCATGATAAATGTAAACATAGCGAGATGTCAATTTGTAGGCGTGTCTTACTAGTGTCGATATAATACAAAGTTGCATATGGATTTGAATATGTTTTTCGCGCTAATATTTGAAAATTTGAATATGATATAATAAAATTAACTAATGAAAGGAAAATGTATATAGAAATTTAAAGAATGAAATGATCGTTATAAAAATACATATGCACTTCGATACTACTAAGACTTAATAATATTATTTATATAACCATTATATTATAACCCTTTTTCACTTTGTATGTCTTATTCTTCCTATTTCAGATGCAGCTCTATATGGATAACATGCATCACAACAATATATATATATATATATATATATATATATATATATAATATCTTCGTGACCTTGGTATGATAAGGTAAACTTAATAAGTCGGCGATTAAAGGTCTGGTTTATTACTTCAAAGTATATATATTTAAAATAACTCTACATGTTTCGGCAATGATGCCTTTGTCAAGAGAATACAAAATATAAATGACAGAATATAAATTTATATTTAACAAAGGCATCATTGCCGAAACATGTAGAGTTATTTTAAATATATATACTTTGAAGTAATAAACCAGACCTTTAATCGCCGACTTATTAAGTTTACCTTATATATATATATTGTAATTTGTATTTCACTAGCTGATTAGAACTACTAATTTGTTAGTAAACTGCACTCATGCATGTATGTATGTGCGTGTTTGATATAAACATGCTCTACTCAAAATATAAATAATAATAATCCCATATTTCTTTCAATTTTCAGGACACATGCTCTTGTAATATGACACAATTAATGAACTCATTTATAATGCCGAAAACAATACCTGGTCCGCCTGGTATACCCGGAACAGAAGGAAAAACTGGTTCCCCTGGCATGACGGGACAACCGGGTATACTAGGAGAAAGAGGATCTGCGGGACCGCCAGGTGAAAAGGGAGAACGTGGTGAACGAGGATCATTGGGTCCTATTGGTCCTCAAGGTCCAAAAGGAGAAGCTGGGCGAGACGGCATTGCAGGACAAACGGGCCCTCCAGGACCTCCTGGCCCACCGGGACCCGTAGAATTTGAAAACCACGACGTAAGAAAGAATTACTCGCTCGAGTTTTAGCATAACATACTCATATTTTCCTTCGGATATTCAAGTTAATTTCTCTGCATATATGTATAATTTAAACTTTTTCGCCAGTTAAACTTTTTATCAGGAAATGCAAAACTTTATTTTATAAATATACAAATATATCATGTTAATATATTTTTTTCTGCTTTCGTTGTAGCCGAGTTGGAAGCCGAGGAATCCTTTCAAGGTGCTATAGAATTACATGATATTGATTTATTTTAATAGAGGTTTTATCAAATTATGGAAATAAGAAATTTATTATATATAATCGACTATTTTTCTAAATGAACACCTACATAGTTTAGGCGATTCTGCTGGTATAAAATACTAACTTCTTCATAAGTGTATGGCATGTGCGCAATGTATAATATGTATGCGTGTAAGTTCTTAAAAAACAAACTTTTATACGAAAAGTATCGATTACTTATTAAAAAACTCATGCTTGTAACTGTGTTAAACTAGATATTTGTGGTCTAAAAACATTTTCCTCATTGCTGTATTCTCAATATAGGGATAAAGGTACTTTTAAACAAGATTTCCCTTGTTGCAATTTAATTATTGCCATAACGTATATGTATTACGAACCCATCACCTATGCTAAATTTAACAGGAATTCAATTCTAAATAACAATGAAACAAATTCCGCGGTTTGTAAATCAAAATAACAATTCAATAAATGTCTAATTCTGAAAAAAAATAATGAAAAATTCATTACCGTACCTACATACCTAACAAAAATGTGAATTTGTTACTTATTAAAGACTTTTACTGTGATGAAGATGATAAGCGAGAGAATGGTAATAAATCAAATCCTAGATATCAGTATGTCTGGATTAAGAACTTAACATGCTTCCTGTCCATACAGATATCAAAGCATAATAAGAAAATATGCTTTCGCGAGCGATATTGCTCATATAAAAGTAGCGTAAATACACTACTTTTATACGAAAACCGCTCTTGATAAACATTACGTAGACTGCCTAGAAATGAATCACTGTAAAATTCTATTCCCCACAGAAGATTATAAGTTTATTAAATTTACGGACTTTAAAGTGAAAGTACCCTTTACTATGTATGACGATTTGAAGTGTAAAAAAATCAAAATAAGTATCAAGAGCATCAACCAATGGGCGTAGGTTATTACGTCAAGTGCAGCCATGATCATTCACATCGTTTTATCGATAATATCGAGGAAGTGATTATGTAGAATGGTTTACTAAAGAACTAGAAACATTTTTGGAAAATTTAGAAACAGTAGTTTTGTCCCCAATACCTATGAAAACGCTAAGTCATATTTATAAAAAATCATTTAGTTCGGATGAAAAGAAGCTTTTGAGTAGAAAATAGAAGAAGCTACACATCAAGAATGTAATGTGAATTATCCAGATACACATACAGTTCCAGTGGTTTTCCATAATTTAAGCAGATATGATGCACTTTTTATTATTATGAATTTGGCTGTGGATTTAAATGGGCGTAGATATAGATGTTTTGTTAACCCTAGGACTACCAAGAAAACAGTCTATCGCTACTTACCGCGCGGGTCCATTGGATACGTATTACTGTATGCTGGGTTTGAGCTAATATTCGGCGATTATTTTGAATTCAATATAGCGTAAGCATTATTATATTTGACTTTTATTTTATTCAACATAAGAAAAGACCATTAGAATAAACCGAAGCAGTAATAATAATAAGACATTAATATTGTAAAATAAAATATATAAATGACGTACATAAAAGTAAAAGTGGGTTAAACACATTTCTTACATATAACTACTGAATATTCACTGCATACATTAGTTTTACAACGTGCACAAGTTGTTCTGGTTTTTCTGTCTTGTGAAGATGGACAAACATCACATCTCTTCTTCTTTCTTGGAATCTCTGAACTAGTAGATGCTTCAGCTTCTTCTTCTGATTTTGGTTTTTCGTGGTTCTTGTATTCTGCGAGCTCCTTTCCTAGCTCAATTAGAAAGTTTCTTCTCTTTTTCAAATTAAAAGCTTAATTAGGTTTCAAGAGCTTCCATAGTATGTGTGCGTTCAGGGCGCTGATGTCTATCATGTTTAAAAAACTACAAGAGACCATCTCTTCGTCATCCTTTTCACGGTATATGATCGTGTCATTTTGTCCATGTTGTCTACGCCACCTTTTGTTTTATTGTAGTCCAGGATTACCTGAGCTTTCTTTTTTGGCCATTATCAACATTTTTCTCACTGTGTAGAGTACTCAGCAACGTTAGAAGCTTGCGTTTCTTTGGGCAATACGAAATAATCATCGCATCGTCTGTAAAACCAAACTGTGTGGAAAACACAAAATTTCCAGTTTCCAGGCATAGGTTGTTACACTATCACAAATGGCCCAAAATGTTATTCCATATCGTCCAGGTTTTGATGGAATATATGGTCTAAAAGGACATCTGCCTCTGAAAGTTACAAGCTGTTCATAAACCGTCATACACTAATTTGGTACATACGTATCTCGCAAATAAGTATTCCATAACTCAAAGAATTCCCGTATTGGTGCTATTTTGTCGCCACTCGTTTTTCTTCGTCATTACACGAAGATTTTTCGACCATTATTTTTGCTCAAAAGGTGTGTTACGTCCTCGTTATAAGATTTGTATACACCTATTAGTACCAAAACTCCAATAAATTTCTTCAATTCTTGGACATCCATTTTTATCCATTCTTTGCCGAAAACACTCTTCTTCTTCATTCGTCCACTTTAGGATAATTTCAAGAAGAGGTTTACGAAAATAAATCAAAAAAGAAGAAGCATGAACGATCTCGCGATTTCCAAAACGTGTTGGGCCTGAACGTTTTCCTAAAATATTGTGCCGTGGTTGTCTTCCATGATGAGGTAAAAGAGAATCTTGGTACCAAACAACTTGTCTGTTCTTTGGTATAAAAGAATTAGCTCCAGCCGGATTTCTGTTGTGATCATCATCGCTGCTCTCAACAGATTCTTCGCTATCTGATTCTTCTGCTGTGCTTGTATCACCTTCATCGATGAGGCCTTCGACTGCATCTACCTCTCCATCGTCATCTGAAGCTTCAAATCTGCTATTGTATTCAACGTCACTCATTTCGGCTAGTGTCGCCTCTAGCTGTTGTGTAAGTTATTCCTTATTTTTACGATCCATTTTCCGTAATGAGTAAAATGCAAAGTAGAAAATAGCCGCAATAAAAGATTCAGAAATAACTACCTGACTATTGATTTAAAATATCAAATCGCACATCACAACTGAACAAAATATAAACTTTGTCTTATTCACAGTAACAAAGTAACACTACACAGATTCTGCAAGCACTAATGCATTGTTCACAACGTGCGGCTATAAATATGCTGGAACACGTAAAGGCCCCAAAATCCGCATGATAAAGGGATTTCCCCTTTCTGTATACATCGGGGAATGCCAAGAAAGGTTTATCAGCAACGGGAAAGTCCGGAATTTATAAGCGAACCACTACCATTGTAAAACACACTCGCTTTACCTACATTCATACAGTAAACGACATATGGGTCCAACGGACCTGGTTGGTAAATCGTGAAAGTATTTTTATACTGCCAAAACCATTCTTTCTAAAATAATTTTTTTGTCAAAATTTTTAACTCGTACTTAAATAGTCTATTAATACCAGTAAATTAGCCCAACCATAAGTACGATAAAACAATAATAGAAATCGTTTCGGGTCCATTGGACCCGCTCGGTAGTCCTAGGGTTAAAGACGAAAGAAAAATATATATCATTCATTAAACGCGTCGATGAGAATATAATTAAATTTAGATTCATATATTCTTTTTAATTTATGGCTTCTGGACTCGATACCTTCGCATCTTACTTACAAGAATATCCTGAACTTTTTTATTAGCAATGAAAAATTGAAATTGTTGACACGAAAGGGGCTACACCCTTACAAGTATTTCGACTCAGAATAGTAATTCAAGAAAACGAAGCTCCACGACAAATCAAAATTCTTCAATCAAGTAAACGGCCAAGATATTTCAGATGAAGACTATGATTGATCATGCACAAAAAACGTACATGAATATTCAGACCTACAACTTAAGACAGATGTCTATATTATTAAAGTAATTTGAAACAAACATTACGGAGAAAGTATCTCTCTAGTTGTGAGCACTGATGATTCTGTAGTAAGATGATACATGTGTTTGCGTAATCGGATAGATACTTTTACTTAAATATTAACCTGTATTGTGTTCTCCACACCCGATTTTTAATAATGTTTCATATTATTAAAAACGTTTTTGTATTATTAATACATAGTTTCGAACGATTTAGAAGCAGCTGTAAATTCGACAGAAAATATTGTGATTACCTTGATGGTTCCTTCCTACTTCAATATATTTAATATTCTTCTGCGAAATAAGGCAGCGGCATTTTTCATGAAAAATTTCGGTTTAATATTATGTAGATTAATAATAACTCCTGTTTGTACACGTCCTTGAAAAGCGGAATAGATATCTTCTAATTTAAAATTGTTAGAAGCAATATTCTACCTCGCCGTGTAACTTCCCTAGTTCTTTGAAGAGCGTGACATTTTTGTTTGAAAGTTCTCACCTTGACAATAGCCATTATAAGTTTTTGTTTCTCACCAACATTTTCAGCACTACTCAACGAATTATTTAATACTTGAAGAGTTTGATTACATTTTTTAATATTTACTTTGAAAATATCTAGGTTAGGGGGGAGGATTAGTATTGAAAAGTGTTTAACAGATCTTAACACGAAGATGAACACTGACTGAATGACTCGTGTACATATCCTCCGCTACATACTACAATGAGTATTATTTAACTAAACAATAATGATCACGTGATGAAAATTCTATCGGACGCTATCTTTAAACGTCATTTCTATTTTTAAATAAATTAAATGCCATTAATTTATCATCAGCATGGCTCATTAATCGTATCATCTGACTCAACGCCCTCTGAGGTCTCACGATGGCTGCGTATGAAACTATAACCGATCAAAAGCCACTCCTAAGTCAGGGCGGTATCTCGCAACCCCAACATTTACAGCCGTTTTCACGTTATTTTCAACACCCTGTAGGCATCCTTGACGAAACCTGGCAACCCCATTGCAGCTCCAACTGACGGGCCCCCGGGACTTCTTGTTGATCCTGGCGTCTCTAGCAGGCCCCTGGTATACCTCTCGCAGGCCCCTGGCGCCCCATTGCAGGTTCCTGGTATCCCCTTGCAGGCTCCTGGAATTTTGTTTGAATACCTTTATAATTGTAAGAAAAAATGTTTTTATTTTAATTAAAGAATTACAAAATCTACAAAATGTGATTACAATACTATTGCTACCTAACTATAAGGAATACAACGTATATAATAATAATTAAAAGCGCTATTACATATATTTATACTTTCTCTTATCTTGTACGACGCGAGAGCATTTCTTAGTAACGCCAAGAAAAGACGCTAAGGTTGCATTTCTCACGGTTACCGTATAGCGTATATATAGGTATATTGTACTGTATGTACTACGACATAACTCCTCCCTCCTTAAGCTCAAAAAATAAAGGTTCATTGGGCCTTTTATTTTAAGTGTTATTGATTTGTGAAGGAACAATTATCTCTTCATTTATTTCGTTATTTATTAACTTCCTTTTTAAAATAATATTTTGACATATCTTTTTCTTTCAAATAAATTTTAAAACAAAAAATATACATATTATTATTAACACACATACAATTATAATATTTAATACATTAGTCCATCTAATGCTATAAGATACATCATTAAGTTCTACATTATTTATTGATTCGGTAATTGTGTATATGATTGAGTTGATTGAAGTCTAATGTTTTCAATTTCACTGGTTCTGCTCACACTATTTCTGACGTGTTAATTTGCACTAATCATGGGGTTCAAACACTATTTTTTCATGAATACTTTCTTCTCTTTCGAAGTATTGGTCGTTAATCTTGATCGGTTGCTGGTCCATTGATATGACAGCTGAGTGATTGATTTTGTATAAGGCGTTGTCTTTTCCATATGATCTAACTGTTACAGGATCAACGGGGACTATTAAAATTTGATAACCGTTTATTTGTTGAATGCCTGTCGTATTCAACATAACATGCATTGTGTTACAGGTATTTGTTCCATTTTTAATTATGTCCAATAGGCACTGTTGTTGCTGATGGATAAACTTCTGCTTACAGTAGTAGGAATCTTCGTTTGACGTCCAATATGTTTTCGTGTTGAACATTAGGTAAGGCTGTTCGGGAATTATAATTTCATTTCGAACAGGTACAGGATATAATCCGTAATAATCATAGGATGACGATATGATAGGTACATGGATTTTAAATAATATAATGTCATTATGTAAGACTACTTGTGTTGCAAACAATCGATAATAGTTAATGAAATTTCGTAACTGTGGTATTTGATTATGTTCATACTTTTTATGCATAATACTTAATATTTCTTCTAATTCTTTTGGTGTTATAATTGAAGCATGTAATATATTTATTTTGGCAAATGATTTGGCTGTTTCTATATCGTTTATTAATGATTTTACAAAATTTAATTGTATAATTAATCCGTCAATGAGTATCGTAAATGATAGAGCTTTTTCAATCGTGTTAATAGTTTCTTGAAATTCCAATTGGATGTTATTAATTTGTCTCGTGAGCGTATTTTGATTTTCGTTTAAAACATTGAATGGATCGTTATACTTTAACGTTATTTCTTTTAAAACATGTAACTGTTCATTTATTTTATTTTGCAACTTTACTTCATTGCCTGATATGATATGAATTAAATTTTCTATTTCTTCCTTATCGTTTTCGTCTAATGTTCCGAATAACCATTTACTTGCTTTACCTACTGCATTAATTAATCCTCTTTTTGATCTTTTATTATAAGAGATGAACACAGATAATTTTTGTTTTATTTCACTGCTTATTTGTTTAGCATATCCTATTTTATTATTTATAAATATAAAGAAATGATTTAACTGTGTTGTTAATTGATTCTCGAGGTTATCTAATTCGTTATCTAATTTTCTTAATAATGATTGCGGGGTTGTTATATTTATGTGATATACAAAGGTATGTTGTGAAGTAATTAATTTAGCTTTTCCTATTTGTACTGGTAAGATAGGATTGTTAATTTCTTTTATTTGTAATGATTCTATATTATGATGTAGAAGAATTATCGTCAGGATTGTCTGGATAATCATCTTCGGTTATTTTTGTATCTGAAACAATACGTTGAGGTTTTAGAGTTTTCATATGATATTGTTTATTCATTACTTTTATTTTACTCTTATCGGGTAATACGAGTATTTCGGGGTTTTCTACCTTTTTATATAAAAGTGCAGATTTATTTAGTTTCTTGCTAGAATCTAATTGAGCTATTTGATAAATTGGGGTCTTTTCATTAAAATCGGGAGTTGTTCTATTTACATTACATTTTTCTAATGTCTTCTGTTGTTTCTCTTTTAACTTATTATGAATTAGAGTTGCAAGTAATTTTAATGTTTCTGCGTGATCATTAATATACTGTGTCGTTCTTTCACTCTCGTTCATTTCAAATGGGTTTTTATAATTGCTACCCAAACCGCGACCAAAATAAGTAAGACAAGTAATAAGGAGGTTTGCGCGATGTTCTGCTTGCTCTCCCCTCTGGCCTGAACCCACCTGAAGATGGTCGTCCCCAGGAAAGTACACTGCCGGCTAACTCAGTCAAGTTTCGTAGAGTGTCGCGAGTTCAAGGTCGCTAGGTGTAGATATAGACGCCACCGCTTTCAACCTGCAGAAAAAACCTAGAAAACGGAAGAAGGCGGGATCCAGGTAGCTTCAAAATCAACCAGAGGGTCAGCCCCTTATTACTTGTTTCAGGTACAAATACGAGTCTTTGCTTATCTCAACACTAGTAAGAAGGGGTTTAAACAAACTCAAGTTATCAACAATAACAAGATTTATTAACAAGAAATAGTTCTAAAATAACTTTAGAATAATTATCAGATATCGCAGGTCACAATAAAACAAAGGTATCCCAAATTAGATCAAATTCGCCTACAATTCAATTTCTAAGCAGTTATTATCCAAGCAATAAGATATATTTTATGATTAACAAAATGATATATAAAATATATATTGAGAAGCAAATTAATTTAAGAAGCTATATAAAATATAAAAGTTAACTAGTTTCAGAAAGAAGATTCTAAAATTATATAAACGGTGATAATATGTTAATAAAGAATACTGGCTTTATTTAATAAATTTATCAGAATAATACCTCAATGCAAATAATTTAAAAAGTAAAGAAATCAAATCTAGGTATTATTCGAAATGGAAAAAGTATTCAAAATGAATAGCTACAAGCTACAAAGAGTTAATAAGCCACACTACGAAATTATTGGGTAACATGAAAATCATTCAACGTTCGCCCAGGTCTAATAAAGGCTTAGTTCAAAAATAAGGTTAAAAATACAAATTCTTCCAGTATTATTCCCTTAAACACCCTAGTATCGCTCAAGGCGCAATATAGAGTTTTCTTAAATACAGGTTCCCCTGTCAAGACAACAACACCCTGTATACACAGGTGTAAAATTTATGAAAGTTAAAGTTTAATTTACGATTTAAGATCAAGACAAATTTTATACAGAACTCAAATTAGGTATACGTAATAGTGGTTCTTTACAATTAGTTTACAGAGTATAATAAATGAAATCCAGTTCTTCGACGTAACCCCAAGATATAGCTAATTTGTATGAAGACCCGACTGAAGGTTCTAAGCCTCGTTCAAGAATCTACACTAACTACTGGCTGCTGGTGAAGGTAGTCAACCAGTTAATTAATTAACAATAAAGGGTATTTTAGAAATCAGGCGTTTAAAGCCTATCGGTCAAAGTAATAAGGTGAAGCCCTGTATTCTGTCTAAATTTAGAGTATAAATTACAAGGGTTGCACAAAGAAGAGAATAGCTTCTCTCTAGTGCCTACTAAAGATTTAATAAACAAACAATTAAACTTTTAATAAAAATTTAGAAAAGGATAGTATGGGGCTGATTAATATTAATAACCCACTTCTAATTAAGAAAAATATATCAGCAACTACTTAGCTTATCAAACAAAATGCCTAGAATTTCAGAATCCCTTCTTGTGAATGCCCTCACAGAGGTAGATCAGGATTGTCGTTCCCTAATATGTTTCAGTGGGGATCAGCCGCCATTTTAGAGACGCCATGTAGTTGTTCAAGAATTCTCAGGACTGGATGCTCTGGAGATACCAGGATCACCGTTAAGAGTGGATTCAGGAACCCTGTTCGGAACTCCTACCAGAAGTTCGCAATACTACGTTGCCTCGCTGCGAATAATACCTGCGTAACCAAATATAAGTATCGGCCACCACGTGGTATATCCCACGAAATAACTTCGAATTAAAATGTACGGTTTTAAATTCTTAAAATTTGGATAGATGCCCCAAAATATTAAATCCTAAGGAAGATAAAAGAATCGAAATAAGCAAAAATACATAAGATAATAAAATTTCTTACCGCAAATATATATGATAACAAGTTAGCACTACAAAGACTTAAGAGCAATTGCCTGACAAACATGGCACGAGAAAAGAACAGGCCGGACGTACGTCATAGAAATGGTCGGAAAATTTGGAAGAAAGAAAATAATTACACAAAATCCCTGACAAGGTTAATAAGCGATAAAGGAGACTAACGATCATCATGACGATAAATAATTAATATCGAAAGCCGAAAAAAATAAGAAATATTAGGAGACCTCAAACGTCTAGAGTTCTGTAAAAGCAAGTGACACTAAGAGTCGTGTAGGTGTCGCGCCAAGCAAAAGTGAAGGAGCTCGCTCAATTAAGTTTAAGTCAAATGGATAATAAGCAAATTGAATCATCCAAAAGATCATACAAAATTCCACAGAAAATTATCACCATAATTGAATTGATAAAGGAGAGCCAATAATGAAGAAATAACAAAAAATACAAAGCATGACTCGTAATAATTTCCATCATGGCGGGCGGCCTGACAGAGAAATATATAAAAAAAATGAAGAAATAAAATGTATGAATATAGTGATAGCCAAAATATTTAAACATGCAAATAAAATATGAAGGAATTAATGTTTGAAATAGCCCAAGTTGAACGATAATTAAAAACAAAATAGATAAAATAATAATAAACGAAATTGTAGAATAATGAAAGGACTAAGTTGACTTAACGAGGTTAATAATGAAATAAATTCATTAAAAATTCCTGAATGATCTCAAAGTGATTTTTCGAGCGTAACATAATTTAAATCTAATTTTAAAATTTGAAAGGATGTATACTCAGTAGCGCTGTGGATACTGTTATTATAAGATAGTAATGCATAATTTATTAAGTTCGAAATAGGCATTTTTACTTTTTCGTTTTTTAATAGTCGAAGGCTTTCGCTTAAACTGGAATGAAATCTTTCATTCCAGTTCTTTGATACGAATTTGATAGATATGAATTAAAATTTGGTCTAGATATGAAGTTAGTTTGTGGAAAATTTGACTGTCTGTGATTAAATTGAGGTTGTTGAAATTTAGGGTAAAAGTTTGTTACTTTATTGGGTACGTAATTCATATGATGCTGTTTATGTGGTAATTTATTAGCTTGTTGGGGTTTATTTGCATTCATTGATTGTGATTGTAAACTTTCTAAACGTTGACATGTATAATACTGTTGGTGAACAATAGTACATGCAGCTGTATAATTTGCAGGTTTTTGCATTTGTAAGAGAAATCTACTAGCATAGTCCGTATTTATCATAAAAATATCTATCGCGTCTTTATCTAATTGTTCTAATAAGTAAAGTTATCTTTCCGCGTTTAAATCTATATCTGCGTTTACTTTCGCTGTTAATCTTGTTTTTAATGCTTTTAGTCTTCCATAAAATCTAAAATATTTTCATTTCTATTGTTCATTGTACTTTTAAATTCTTGTGTGAGAGCATGTCTGTCCAACCGAACTCCGAAATGTTCTCTTAACGCTAATCTAATTTCAAGCCATGCATCAGCAACACATCATCTATAAGTTTATAAATTAAAACGTTCAAAACAAATTGTGTGAGACTTTCGTCTTCTGTACATCAATATTGAACATAAAATCTATTACATATTGAAATGAAACTTTCCAAATGTAAGGGATTTCCTGTAAAATTTGGTATAAAATCGGCATTTGCTTTAGCAGCATTAATTGTAGGGGTTCTAGGCGTGCTACTTGACATTGTTGGTATATTCGTATTAACATTGATTGGTACATAAGGTGGAATTTTATCAGATTCTGATATTTTTCGACTGCTTAAGGCTGATTCTGATTTCGGCATTTAGAAAAAATTATTCCTTCTTAAATATAAGTACTACCTACTATTAAACTAATTTTCTGGTCTCAAAATTGTTTTGTCTGTTTGTTTGCTTGAGAATATTTTTATTCTCCGTTCTTTGTTTTCTCGACTTATAGAAGACTCGAACAAATATTAATTTCACGACCTAACCGATCTATGTGAATTTAACTCGTGTTTTAGAAAATCACACTTAATATCTAAATGGTTTACGAAAAGAAAAATGTTCAACACCTACCTTGCGTCGGGGGTTGGCAAGATGTTTTCGTTTTTTCAGACGTTGGAATATTAGATACAAAGAGTACGGCGGCCCACTTTGCTCTGTAAAGTGCCGTAGCCTGTCCGAACTTTCTCTAATACTCGGTCCTCTTGAATAACGCCAAACACTTTTCACTGCGGTTCTTGTTTTGAATAGCTAATTAAATGTTAAACAAACCGATAAATTACTTTTATTTCAATAATAATTATCGTTTAGCTATCCTACTGACTGCGCCAATTTTGATTGAATAACTTTATAATTGTAAAAAAATGTTTTTATTTTAATTAAACAATTACAAAATCTACAAAATGTGATTACAATACTATTGCTACCTAACTATAAGGAACGACATAACTCCTGGTACCCCTTGCAAGTTACTGGCACTCCATCTCATCATAAGTCTCCGATCACCTAACTCACCCCTATAAATTTGAAGACACCCCGATATAAAATTACAAGCTCAACCCAACTTACCCTCTCCCACCAAAACTCACGCCCACAAGTGTAAAATTAACCTTCATAAAACAATATATAGAGCTGAAACAGGCATAGCTTTCTAGTTGTATAAATATTAAATTATGTATTTTTGCACTTTACTATTGTGTGGATTTGAAAAATTCCTAAGTTAATATCATAATTAGAAACTTAAAATTAACGTTAATATTGTTGTACTTTGAAATTAATAAAATTGATTTTTCTAAATGACAGACTAGAGACATCTATAATTTATATATAAAATAAATATCTACATAGATTTAAATAAAAAATGTGCCAAATATGTTACTATGTAATATTTCAAATTATGTAATTTAACAACCCGATTTTATTTAATGCGTTATTAAATACACGATTCAAAACTTTTTGTGTCCATAACGGATTTATTTTTAGTATTAAATATCAACTAATATTGAATATCTGTTTCTCCAAATGTGGTAACCGATGTAATTATTGAATTCATAACTAGTAAGTCTTAACAAAAAAAAATAATTTACTAAAGCCTCTATTTTCAGCAAAACGAATTATGGTTTAACGTTAAATGTTTACGTTTTTATAACAAACGAAAATGTAATTAATTTCCGCATTGGATGTGATTTAGGATGTCGTACTAGGAGCTGGAGCAGTAAGACCCGGTATTCCTGGAACTAAGGGTGACCCTGGTGTGCCCGGAACTGTAGGACCGCGGGGCGAAAAGGGTCCTCAAGGAAGTAAAGGTGAAAGAGGAGAACTTGGCGCCAAGGGAGATAGAGGTGACAGAGGATTTCCTGGAGAACGCGGTGCACAAGGACCAAAAGGTGAACCTGGAAGTCCTGGAATCGATGGCATTCCAGGTACTGCTGGAGCAAATGGAAAGAATGCGGAAAAAGGAGAGAAAGGTGATCCAGGAAAATCTGGACCACCAGGCCAACCTGGTCCACCAGGAGTGTCATTGGAAGTAGTAAATCAGAAGGAAGCTCCAGTCGCAGTTACAGGACCACCCGGTCTAAAAGGAGAATCTGGAGAGACAGGCCCCAAGGGTGAAAAAGGAGATTCAGGTGAAGCTGGTATACCAGGTGTTCCTGGATTAAATGCACCGTCAGGATCTCCCGGTGAAAAAGGTGAACCCGGAAATGACGGTCCATTAGGACCACTAGGACCCCCTGGACAAAAAGGTGAAAAAGGCGAAAGAGGACCACCGGGCGCAGTAAGCGTAGCAGATACTACGACCGAAGTTATAACAGTAAAGGTAAAGATTTACTTGAAAAAAGATTTTGACTCACGATCGGTTAGTAAACTGAAAATTTCTAACCTTCAAACCGATTAGAAAATGCGCTATTAGATACCAAGGTAGTTACCGGCTAGCTTATGTCACTTTTCCTGCTAGGTAATGTCATTTCAGTATTTATGAAACCTTAGTGTCATTTAAATAAGTAAATCAAATTATAATAAAACTATTCACAAATCTTTATTAAGTAAATAACAAGACAACGTTTTAATACAATATTTATTCGCTTTTGGAATTAATATTAATTGCTACATTAGAATTTCCAGTTAGAGAAACACCATGTTTAAAATCGTAGGATAATAATTTAGTAATCTGTCAGAAAATATCACTATTAGTTGTTACGTTACCTAGCAACAGTACCTATCAAAAGCATTTATCAAAGTGCCATGAAATTTAATACAATATTTTTGAAATTTAGTTATTTAATAGTTTATATAATAATTAATTACAAACCGATCGTGAGTAAAATAATATACAAACCTCGGCGAAAAGATTCATTCTCGTCTCGAGATTAAGTAAACTTTATAATCTTTCGACGATAATGAACCACTTTCCGCCTCAGTATGTAATATGCCACTAAACTTCCAAATTTATAAAATAATTCGGACCATAAAATTTAAATAGAATTCCAATAAAAACATTTTGGAAATTCTAAAAATTTATTCTATTCTCAATATACAGATTTTTAATAATAAATATATAGTTCACATATTATGAAAATCTAAAATAAATAATATGCAAATAACAAGATATACTAATAATATTATTTAATTTAAAAATTTCTTGAACAAACAAATAGCATACTTTAAAATATCCCACAGTTCACCATCAATAGAAAGAAACTGTATTCATTACAATTTTTAGAATGAACGAAACTTAAAGTAATTAAGTAATTAAAATAAATGTCTAATTATTTAGTTAGTATAATGCATTGTGGAGAGAATGTTCTGGCATATTTTCATATTTTCTAAAAATTTGTTTTAAGTTCACTTATATAAGGTAACTCATGTACTGTATGAAGGTGGCAAATTTATATATTCTCTAAAATATGGAAAAAGTTAAAGAAAAGTTTGATTGTGATCAAAGACTTTTAAGTGATCTAGTATTATTATATAAAAAATTTCACCTAGAGTTAAAGAATATCAAATTTCGTCATTCTAAAGCCAAACATGTAATTCCTATATCCTATTTCATGTTCGTCTATGGTTTCCCTTATTTTTCTTTCAACCACTGCCATAAAATGCTTATAGTGCAATCCCTTCTCAATCACATTGCAATCTTTACTCATAACTGCTTTCTTTTATTAATTAGAACATGATTTATTTATACATAACTTTTTTATTTGGCGATAGTGTTTAGTAATTGCATAAATTTTGTAGTTATGTTATTATTCTGTTTCTTGTTCCTAAGTTATGTAATTTCGCTCCCTTTATTCCTTATATTTTTTTTCATAAAACTGTTTTTCTTCTTCAGCAATTGTTTCTGTTGGTGCCGAAAAACAAATTAAAACCTTTTGCGTGACAAACAATTCTTTTCTTAATCGGTTCATAACAGATAAGCAAATTCAAGTCAAAGTCATAGTTGATATATTTTTTTTCAACTGTATTCACTATATTTTTTATTTGGCGATTTGCATGGCTAATCTAACTTTGTTTATAGTTATTAACTGTTTTGTTATTTATGTTGACTGATCACTTTCAATTTCGTGTCAGTTTTAGTACTTTATAACATACTGCTATGAATTGTGATATTGAAAGTTGCTTATTCACAATTCACAACCAATCTGTCCAGCTTGGATATTCAGTCGGTTTATTTTCAAGATGAGACTGTTTTTCCCTCAGGGTTCCAATCGGAAAAGTGGAAAACACAAATGTATTAGTATAATAGTTTTATATTGGATGCCACTCAAAACTTGTTTGAGAAAATTAATAATGATGTCTTTGAGTTACTTATAATCACAAAAGAAAAAAGGTCAAATTCAAAAACGCACACTGTAAACTTTAAATGAAACTTTAATACAAAAATTTTAAAAAAATCCAAAAAAATATCTTTTTGAAGTATAAAGATTAATATTGCGTCATTAAACAATATTATTAAGGTAAAAATATCGTATGGAAGTGACAGCTGCATACGACAAAAAACTTCCTTAGTGACAGCCGAGCAAAATTAAAACTAATAAATTCCAAAGATGCTTTTTAATTTCTCCCTCAATAAACATAGTAAACAAACTGAAATGACAGCCCGAAAGAAACTCTAACGCATGTGCAATCCACATGAAAAAATGCCCTTGATATCCCAAGCGAACAAAATTTGAAAGTTATAGAAATTTTTTATATTAGAAATTTTAAAAAACGTTCTTTGTCATTTATTTCAAATAACTAAGATTAAAATATATATCAAAATTAACACAATGGAAAAATACAAAATTCAGTTCATACAAAGTAATAATAATAATAATAAAAAGATCTTTTAATATAATTTACTTACGTAAATGAAAAAAAAAATATATATATATATATATATATATATATATATATATATATATATATATATATATATATATATTCTCGAGCACCTGAGTTATAAAACGTACAAAATTAACAAAAACGAGATCAACACACTCGTAAATAAAAATCGGTAATGAAATCAAACAGCAACCACTAATTAATCAAAAATCACGCAGTTACTTAACAAAGATAACGATTTATCTTATCAAAACACGACCTTCTAAACTCATAGTACATTAGTGTCTGCGGATACAGCAAAGCCGCTGGCTCCGTGTAAAAAAATACAGTTATAAAAATCGTACACAGCAAGGAAAACGGCGTGCTTCAACTGCGCTAGTCAAATATAAATATCAGTTCAAAATAAATGTGCATTCATAAATAATAAAACTTTTCAAAATATTTGAAAGCAAAAGTCCACTGCAATACGTATTAAAATAATAGCAATAAATATAATTATTCGTTATTCTAAATATCTTTATTCAATTTTTGTATTTCATGATATCTTAATAAAATCAATCCATTTATCGATTTTACATATATATTTAACAATACTAATAAAAGGTTTTGTTTATAAAATTAATACCAATGCTTCCCTCACCCCTTCATTTAAATTTGGTCACCTGTTATTCCAACACCATATTTCTGAACTTACCTCTTATTATAAATACTACCTACTCTATACTATCCCGTTATATAGTATTTTCGTTTTTAAGCCCACAAATTCTTTGTCGAAAATAATTATACTTACTCTTACATATATTTATATACTTTAAGCTGCTACTGTAAGTATGTATTTATTAATGAAAACTCACTTCTTCCTGTCAGTATGATTTTTAGTTATAAATTTTATTAGAAGTAAAAATAATCAAAATGTGACTCCCCACACATTCGAGCGTTATAAAAGATGCTCCTACATAAAAAAAAATATTTAATACTATTATTAATTACGAATATATGCTTGAGGATTAAATTTTCTTTTGATATCAACGCTTAAACAATTTAAAAAACATTAGTAATTTTGTATTTGATGTTTTCAGGGTGAGAAAGGAGACATGGGGAAAAGAGGAAGGCGTGGTAAACCAGGGCCACCAGGACTAGCTGGTCCTTCTGGAAAACTTGGAGCTGCAAGTGAAGCTGGTTTATCAAGCTGGATGGTAAGACCAATAGTAAATCCTGTATATATGTATAATATGTAACGATAACTTCTTTGTGTAATTTACGTAATGATTGAGTAAATAGCTAAAGAATAAACAAAATTTACTTGTCTATAAAGCATAGTGTCTCTCACGTCTTCATCCTGTAAGAAGCGTAATGTTTTCAAACTAAAAACACAAAATGTGTGTTTAAATAAAACCCAATTGTTTCGCCACTAAGTCCCAGCGATATACCCAGGGTTTATTCTCAATTACAGTCTTAGTATAAATATTTTCATTTAAGGATGGAGCCACTAAATTCCCTTCACAAATTTACTACCTAAATAATTTTTATCCTAATTTAGTACATTTTACTTCCAGAGATTTTATTTAGCTTGAATAGTCTTGTACGTATTTCCATACTTTCACCTATAAAGTCAAAAGCCATCATAGATTCTTTGAGTTTCAATCTTTATTTAAGGGGAAATTTATATCGCTTCAATATTTAAGTTTTTACTAGGTTTTACTTACTAGTTTTTAACTTTAATATTAAAAAAATCACTTAACATTAAGATTATTGGTTGAAATACCTCAGAGATTATTTTCATGACTAAATGGATTACATAAAGACACTCCTTATGATATAATACATAATCTATTTAAATGTAAATTTTTATGTTATCTTAAAATAATTAAAATGTAAGATTAATAATCAATAGTGCATATACTCGTATTTAGATATATATATATATATATATATATATATATATATATATATATTGAGGCATTGCAAGAAGGGCTTTTTCTCTGAAAGAAATAAAGAATACATGTAACCGTAATGTTTATATCTACTATGTACTTTAATACCAAGAAGGGGAAAGATTGATTCAAAGTATAAATACTTTATTTTGACGACAAATTTGCCTTGAAATAATTAACTTATTTTTCTATTTTTTTTTTGTAATGTTTATATTCATTTTTACTTCAAATTAATATTTAACGCGTTTTTATTCAAACAAATGTAACGTATTTATATTCAAATGTATTTGAACAATTAAGCCCCGCCCACAATTTTAACGGTGCAATAACCCGAAAAGAAACCGATATTGACAGAGTGTTTGAAAACACATCAACATATGTTACCTAACTAAAGTTATTTTATAAATCAAATTGTAATTTTTTTAACTGTTTTACACTGTAAAAATGTCAAATTTAATAATATTCAAAAAGATAATGCAGGTAAAGAATGGAGCGATTTGCCGCAAGTTATGCAATTAGAAACAAGTGAAAAAATAGGCGTCGGTGATTAGTAGTTGCAGTGAGAGGTCACGTTTTTTTGTGCTCCGAAGTCATTAAAATAAATGGGCGAAATTATTAAGTGCTCGAGATTTTTAAGTCTACCAAACGTTACACCTACCTACGAACTACCTGTAGACCAAATTTAACATCTTCCGACCAAACAGTTCAAGAGTTACGAATTTTTAAAGTTTTCGATACGAAAACTACCCGCCATAAAAATTTCACCGTACATCGAACAACATCTTTGAACGCTCGAGACCGGTCATCCGCTCCAGCCGCCGTCGGACTTGGAGATTTTAAAAAAGTTCAAGTCATCCCGAGGGACAGTAGCAGAAATATTCTCCAGTTTCCCGCTGTGAAGACTTCTTCAGAACACAGGCGCAGGAATCAATCAGAGGTTATATCCGAAGATTCAGGTTTTTGCTAATTTTACCAATATTATACGCGCCATTTTTACTTGCTCATGAACATTTCTAGAACTTTTCTTTGTTTATTCCATAAATAATTATATACATTGCTTTCACCGATATTCTACCACTGTAATTTTTATTCAACTTATTTAAATATTAGTATCCACTAGTTTTAATTTTAAAACTTGATTCTATTTCACTTTTATAAACTATTTTAATAAAGCAACAACTATTTGCACTTGTCTTACACCATATTGTTTGTACTGTAAGAATACCAACCGCTGAGTGTGTCTCCCTCATTGTTATATGTGTGTCACGAAACTGTAAATTTAAATTCTCCAACTTTTCTAGATGTTTTATTAGTAATAAAGTTAATTGTCAATATTTTACTTTGGTTTTTTTTGTAAAATACTTGAGATATTGTTCCGTTTCCAATTCAATAAGCGACGTAAATAAATTCAAAGTGGAGAGAAGTGAACCTACCTTAACCCTGAAGAAAAAAAGAAGCTAGCCGATAATAAAAAACAGATAAGTATTGAATGAGCCCGATTTGAATGAATTTTTATATACATCGAATAACATAATCATTCATTTCTGTAATATAACATTTAGAGCCCAACGTTTTGGGGCGTTCATAAATATAACCTCATTTACATACGACGCAGTCTCGTAATATAACATTTAGAGCCCAACGTTTTGGGGCATTTATAACTAACATTCATTTCTTACATAACATTCGAAATATAACATTTTATAACATTCACTTTACATTTATTTATATATGTAGCCCACACGGGACATATAACATTTGTCAGCCCAACTTAGTGGGGCAATTCCGAGATATAACATTTGGCACCCTAACGTTTTGGGGCGAACTTCTACTCCACACTTCAACAAAAAGTCACTCTATTGTCAAATATATTAAGAAGGAACACTTTCTCAAGTAACAAAGTTTTCGTGGCACAAAGAATTAATAAAAAAAACCAAGGAGAACCGTTGTATTCGCATTTACCATACTGTACTATTTGTTTATGTGTTTGTTATTTTGTCTTTGTGGAACTTCAGAGAGAGAGCACGGTTTTGTATTTCAAGGGATTGCTGTCTTCGAGACCATCTGTAAGATATTTAAAGGTTGGTACAGGGAAATATTAAAGTGCAGATTCATATTTCTTTTATATACATATATTTTTGTTATTTGTCATTGCATTTACGTGTGTACATTAAATCTAATAACACTATAAACAACAATATTTTACCACGAATATATTTACCCTATAATTACAACTACCTGTACAAATACTAATATAACTTACAAACTAACTAAATATACTCTAAAATGGATACAAGACACAGAGCTAAGACCCCGAAAGACGCAGTAGAAGAAGACCGGAGTGAACAGGGGGACATTGCAGTACCGCAACCGTCCGTTTCAGGAGAGGCCAGTGTTTCGCCTGACAGTAAATTCATGGACATGTTTAACATGTTAATGGCACAAATGCAAGAAATCAATAATTCAAATAAAGATCTTAACACCAAATTAGACAACACTAACAACAAACTAGATACTAACAACATAGATTTGAACAATAAATTAGATAACACTAACAACAAACTAGATACCAATAACCGCGAACTAAAACAAGATATAAACAGTTCAAATAAAGACCTTAATAACAAACTAGATACTAATAATCGCGAACTAAAACAAGATTTAAATAACTTAAATAACGACCTAACGAACTTAAATAACGAACTTACGACGAGATTAGAAGTTAACCTAATTAACATAAATGAAAAAATAGAATTAAACAACACCAACATAGAAATGAAACTTAATACATTTAAGGGGGATATCGACGTCCAAATTGCGGAAATCACCGCAACACAAAAGGCCATGGAACAGAATGAGTTGAAGTATCTCCTAAAACTAGATGAGACCGTTAAATCACAAAATTCACAGTGGGCACAACAACTAGAAGCTTCAACCACACAAATTTACGAAATAACCGAATCGAAAATTAATACAGCGAACAAAGAACTTCACAAAGACTTAAATAAAATAATACTCGAAAATAATTGTACATTAGATACAAAATTAACAACATATAATCAAATCAATGAGGAACAGACCCAACAATTAAGACGCGAACTTAATACACAAATTAATGAAAATAGAGAAATACATAATCAAGAAATACAGGCGGTGAACTTGAATCTAGATAATATGAAAACTGTACAAACCGAAAATTATAATGAAACGCAGCACAACTTACACCAATTAGAAAATAAACTTAGAACTTACACAGCACCTATACATAACATAAATACAGGTAATTCGATTATAAAAATCGAAAACTTACAACATTTCGACGGAGATATGACTCGAGTACACCCCATGGCGTATTTAAATGGGATACTACGGTATTTAGAGGATGTTATAGACGAGAAACACCGGATCGAAGTAGTGCGAGCAACATTGCGGAATAGCGCACAAGAATGGTTTCAGAGGATAGAGGAACATTGCCATTCTTTAGATCAATTTGTTGTGTTATTCACGAAGAATTACTGGGACGAAAACCAGCAGAATAGGGCCAAAGTTCGCTTATTAACAGGGAAATTTAGATTGGGACAAGTGACGAGGGAGATGTATGCATCTCGCGTATACAACCAGTGCAAGCACATCAGCGACATGAGTGAATCAATGATAGCGCGCCTATTGTTGAACCACTTTATTTTCACTGATACTCAGGCGATTATCTGTCAGAAGGTCACTGACATGGACTCTCTAATCGAGATACTCCGAAGACTGGACGATTTCGCTGAAACCAACCAACAACAACAGCCTAATAATCGGACGAACAACACTAGGAACCCACAAGCACCGAACTACATTCCCAACCCCATACCACGTTTCAACAATTATCCTAATAATAACAATACAAATAATTATGCTCAAAACAATCGTTATCAACCAGCAACCTCTAGACCATACAACCAGAATAACAATAACCATAATAACAACTACAACAACCATCCTCACAATAATTATAATAATCAGAATCGACCGAATGCACAACATACTTACAACCGACCTTATCCGAACAATTATCATAATAATTCGTCAAACAACAACTATAACAATAACCGACCCGATAATAACGAGGCTTATAACACGCAGCGCGCACAAACTCACCAATCGAGACGCGGAATAAATCACTACGCAAGTAGAGGAAGAGGTCGAGGTAATAATGCTTACCGGCGACATAGATCGTTATCACCTGACAGAATAGACATAGAGGGGCTACAAAAAAAAACTCCAATTTCACAAGACGATCTGTATCTGGACCCAACACCCGGACCATCAAACCAACAAAATTAAATAATGATAACGGCTATAACATGTTCTGGAAGTTACAAAATATAAAATTTTACCAATCACCGGATGAATTCATAAACATAGAAGACGCAGGGGACGCCGTAAATGAAGTATATTCTCTACCCATTATTATTTTACAATTCAGCAACATAAAATTAAATTGTTTAATCGACACCGGAGCCGAGATTACATTAGTTAGAGAAGATCTGGCAAAACAAATAAAGGGATACGAACAACACGTTAAAACCAAGGGTACCGACATAGTTACCGCAAATGGAAGAAAGATGGGCACTGTCACAAAGCAACTCAATACCGAAATAAGAATAAACGAAATCGGTTATTTAATTCACTGTTACGTAATAGAGAAGTTACAATATGACTGTATATTGGGTATAGATAATATCAACAGGTTGAAAATGATATTGAATTTTGAAAAAGGTATTTTATCAATTGGAAAGAACAATTTAACATTTAATAAACATTTGTCCGTAGAGGAAGTGCAAGAATATAATACTTATAAGAGAGAAGTTTTAGCAGTTGTAATAAATAATTTATTAGAATATAATGTACCGTACTATAGGAGAGCAGAAGAAAGGTTTATTGATAGAGTTGGAAATGATAATATTATAAATAATGAATATATAGGAGTGAATAATAGGCTAGATTTGTTAGGAACGCAAGATAGTTACGAGGGCGAAGAAGAGGTAAAGATTAAGGAGGATTTACAGACAACTGACATTATAAATGATAAGAATGATATAACAAATATAATTGATAAACAGGAAATACCGTATTCAAACGTCGTACCGCAATTAATTAACATTTTAAACGAAAACATCACTTTAATTAATAACGATATTGTTTTCGCAAAAGGATATGAACATCCAATTAATATTGCCAATGACTGCCCATTAATAAGTAAGAATTACCCTATTCCTTACCACTATCAACAGAAAGTTAGTTTAGAATTAGAGAGATTAGAACAATCCGGAATTATCGAGAGATCGAACACATACTTTATTAATCCCATTGTAATAGTTCAAAAGAAGGACCTATCGTTAAGAATATGCTTAGACGCGAGAGCTCTGAACAAACGAATTAAGCCAGAATTCGAAATGCCGCAAAACATAGACATCTTATTAACGAAATGCGGAAGTAAACAAATTTATAGTAAATTAGACTTAAAGAATGCTTTTTGGTTAATAAACTTAGAACCGGAATCCAGAAAATACTGTGGTTTCTTAGTGAATGGAATTGTATATCAGTTTAGAGTATGTCCATTTGGTTTAAAGACATCACCAGCCGCTCTGATACGTTTTCTACATCGTATACTAGACCGATATGATGAATTCGTTTTGCATTACCTAGACGACATTATTATATTTTCCGAAACTGTGGTAACAACACCTACGAACTTTTTGAACCCGAAACAAAATACATTAGAGGTAGATATCACATAACTATGTTGCAAGACTACCACACTTAAAAATAAAGTATTTTTTTATATATATACATAACAAGCCGAAACAACTTTCAGAACAAACAAACCAAGCATGTTATAGTCCGTAAACTAATAATAAGTACTATATTATCTATACTAATCACAAGTTTACATTTAGACTAGGCTAATTAAATTAATCATATTATTATTAAATGAAAAAGGAAGAAGAAAATAACTACTTAGTATTAAAAAGCGTTTCCAAACAAAAGAACCCGAACAACAAAATAAAACAATTAACTTTAACCATTTAATGACAATTACTAAATAGGGAATTATTAGCTAGAATAATATAAATAACTACTTATAGAATTTGAAATATTTTTAACGTGAACACACACATTTCATTAAATTTTCATCAGAGCACTATACTGCACTTGTATATTTCTGTCATACTCCTTTATCCGGTTGATTAAAAGCTCTCAACAAGTTTCTATCTTTTAATCAAGGGGGAAAATTGAGGCATTGCAAGAAGGGCTTTTTCTCTGAAAGAAATAAAGAATACATGTAACCGTAATGTTTATATCTACTATGTACTTTAATACCAAGAAGGGGAAAGATTGATTCAAAGTATAAATACTTTATTTTGACGACAAATTTGCCTTGAAATAATTAACTTATTTTTCTATTTTTTTTTTGTAATATTTATATTCATTTTTATTTCAAATTAATATTTAACGCGTTTTTATTCAAACAAATGTAACGTATTTATATTCAAATGTATTTGAACAATTAAGCCCCGCCCACAATTTTAACGGTGCAATAACCCGAAAAGAAACCGATATTGACCGAGTGTTTGAAAACACATCAACATATGTTACCTAACTAAAGTTATTTTATAAATCAAATTGTAATTTTTTTAACTGTTTTACACTGTAAAAATGTCAAATTTAATAATATTCAAAAAGATAATGCAAGTAAAGAATGGAGCGATTTGCGGCAAGTTATGCAATTAGAAACAAGTGAAAAAATAGGCGTCGGTGATTAGTAGTTGCAGTGAGAGGTCACGTTTTTTTGTGCTCCGAAGTAATTAAAATAAATGGGCGAAATTATTAAGTGCTCGAGATTTTTAAGTCTACCAAACGTTACACCTACCTACGAACTACCTGTAGACCAAATTTAACATCTTCCGACCAAACAGTTCAAGAGTTAGATGTTTTATTAGTAATAAAGTTAATTGTCAATATTTTACTTTGGTTTTTTTTGTAAAATACTTGAGATATTGTTCCGTTTCCAATTCAATAAACGACGTAAATAAATTCAAAGTGGAGAGAAGTGAACCTACCTTAACCCTGAAGAAAAAAAGAAGCTAGCCGATAATAAAAAACAGATAAGTATTGGATGAGCCCGATTTGAATGAATTTTTATATACATCGAATAACATAATCATTCATTTCTGTAATATAACATTTAGAGCCCAACGTTTTGGGGCGTTCATAAATATAACCTCATTTACATACGACGCAGTCTCGTAATATAACATTTAGAGCCCAACGTTTTGGGGCATTTATAACTAACATTCATTTCTTACATAACATTCGAAATATAACATTTTATAACATTCACTTTACATTTATTTATATATGTAGCCCACACGGGACATATAACGTTTGTCAGCCCAACTTAGTGGGGCAATTCCGAGATATAACAATATATATATATATATATATATATATATATATATATATATATATATATATGATATTTTCGTGACCTTGGTATGATATGGTAAATTCAATCAGTCGGCGATTAAAGGTCTGGTTTACTTCAAAGTATATATATTTAAAACAACCCTACATGTTTCGGCAATGATGCCTTTATCAAGGATATAAAATATAAAAGAATACAAATGTCAAATAATTGAGCAACTCAATTATTTGAGTTGTTGAGTTGTTTTTCTGAGTAATAATTGAGCAACTCAATTATTTGACATTTGTATTCTGTCCTTTATATTTTATATCCTTGATAAAGACATCATTGCCTAAACATGTAGGGTTGTTTTAAATATATGTACTTTGAAGTAAACCAGACCTTTAATCGCCGACTGATTGAGTTTACCAAATATATATATATATATATATATATATATATATATATATATATATATATATATATATGTAAGTGATTAGATAATTTCTAATTAATACCCATATAAACCCATATAAAACTTATTATCTTGACAAATGAGCTAGTCGGCATATTAACAAAGGCACTCACAATTTAGTCACAATGTATTTTAAGATAAATTTAGCACTTTAAAAGAGGCCTACCAAAGCTAAGTATAATTTGTTTACATTATTTTCTTCACGTGCTACCATATATCACCGATATCAGCTGTGTAATAAAACTATACGCCCTCTATTGAACACATTGATAACCTCTTGCTTGCATCTTGAATTAATTTATTTATTTTAAAGAAATTAATTATTATTTCAACTGTTATATATACACAGCTCATATTTAAAAACCTGTCGAACTGTATTAATTGGTCAGCCCAATTTGGAGCAATTAAAAATACAATTATTTGGCATAATTCACAGTATTTGCATTACTTGGCTTTGTATTTACCAATAAGGTCAATTCAACTTTTCAACATATTATTATTGTTAATAATCATATAGATAATACCCCCGTTTGCCCTGTATTAATATATATAAGCTAAACTTAATAAGTCGGCGATTAAAGGTCTGGTTCATTACTTCAAAGTATATATATTTAAAACAACCCTACATGTTTCGGCAATGATGCCTTTATCAAGGGAATAAAAAATATAAATGACAGAATATAAATGTCAAAGTTGCTATGGTTTAAATTATTCGAAGATACATTCCAATAGTAATAATAAATCATGCCTTAGTATTCCAAAAAATAGATAGCAAGGTGTGAACATATGTGTTGTTCGCTGCCAGCAGCTTGTGTCTCTTTCTGGGTATGAATTTGTGTGTTGGTTGCTGCTGGCAGCTTGCGTCTCTCTCTGGGTGTGTGGTTTTGTATTTGCGTGGCCGCGTAAGTGTAGGGTTTTGTATGTTGGTGCGCTCGTGCGTGTGTTTAGTGACCGGTCGCGTAAATTTAGAGAGATCGGATAACCAGCCGTTGCGTAGGGCCGCCAACCCTTTCCCGGCAACTTCCTTACTTTTCCGTGCAGTACTTCGATGGCCCGACCCCTGCACCATCGAGGCAAGGCGCAGACCAGCGAAGCGCACCCTGCACGGGGTTGCTCATCGCCAACCGAGGGAATACTCTTAGTGGCTACCTCAGTCGACGACGGTCACACTTTGTGCCATCTTAACGATTTCCGCAAATCTCTAAATTTACGCAACCGGTCACTAAACACACGCACGAGCGCACCAACATACAAAACCCTACGCTTACGCGGTCACATAAATACAAAACCACACACCCAGAGAGAGACGCAAGCTGCCAGCAGCAACCAACACACAAATTCATACCCAGAAAGAGACACAAGCTGCTGGCAGCGAACAACACATATTGCAGTGGAATTTGCTTTGAAATTGCTTATTAATTTTTTATTCACACTACAGCTTATATTGCCGGCTATTCAGTCTAGTAGAATCTACGAACTCCCATCTCATGAATCGTTCCTCGCGGATCAGGTCCAAGTTTTAATCCGAAAATAAAACGATAAACACAAATAAAAATCCTATCTGTTAATTTGTTAGTTTATTTAAAAAAAATTTTAAAAAAATCCCTCTACAAAGTGTATAGGGTGCTAAAGCATCATCAAACAGTAGCAATGGGGAAACACTCTTTGTGAATAATGACTCGCACACAGAGAAAAACCCCTTGTGACACTCGATCAAACATAAAACTAATAAATACTAGTGAAATTTGTCAAGTTTAACCTCTACTTTGACCCCTTCAAACAAATGTCAAAAACAACTAAGTTTTCACAACCCGCAAAAATTGAAATTTTGTCATGCGCGAAAATAACACAACAAGGTCAATCCCCACTAAAGAAAACTCCAACCTTGAATTCAAAATGTTCTCGAATATTATTTTAAGAAAAAACTTCCCTTACAAAAAACATGACAACTTTCTCTAATACCCATATACTACTTTCAAATATAAATTATTACAAGAAATACATGAAATAATAATGTAAATAATCGTGATGTCAAATATATAAACAAAATATTTTATCAAACTTACATAGATCTATGCACAATTTATAAAATGCACGAGAGATATCTTATTCATAAAAAAAACATTTTATCACCATCAAAACACTCGCAAAAATCGAATTAAGATTTAGATGCACCTCACAATAAATGCATAAACAATATTCAACCCGATTTTATAAAACAAAGAATAAAATTGAGTATTCTTTAATAAACCGATCACTTTAAACATCAAGATATCTCTAACTCAAAATGAAATTTCAACATCCGCCTGAACATCCCTACCATCTATAAAATCAAAATATATACAGACAACACATTTTAATAAATACAATATCCGGAAAAGCGGCAAATTCAATCCTCTGGTCAACCTAAATATACGAGGGTTAATCATAATTTCAAACATTATAAAAATTTTCACTTTTAAAATAAAATATATATATAACGATTCCCGTCTGAAATAAATAAACATACAATTGAAATAGATAACTTTTTTATAAATGTACTTCATTATAGAGTTCAAAATTGTTCAATCATTTTTCCTTTCTTGTCCAAGGAAAAATCTATAGCAATATGTTCACACCTTGCTATCTATTTTTTGGAATACTAAGGCATGATTTATTATTACTATTGGAATGTATATTTGAATAATTTAAACCATAGCAACTCAATTATTTGACATTTATATTATGTCATTTATATTTTTTATTCCCTTGACAAAGGCCGAAAATTGTAGGGTTGTTTTAAATATATATACTTTGAAGTAATGAACCAGATCTTTAATCGCCGACTTATTAAGTTTATCTTATCATACCAAGGTCACGAAAATATTATATATATATATATATATAAAGATAGATAGATAGATAGAAAGATAGATAGATAGACAGATAGAAGTTAGGTGGACGCATTGCAGGATACTAGAAAGAAAAAAGGAGACAAAATGCTACAGATGTTGGGAATATGGGCACATCAGAACAGAATGCAGCGGGCCGGATAGAAAGAAACTGTGTTTGAAATGCATCAAGAAGGGTCACATGGCCGCTGAATGTCCAAATCCATCATACTGCTTTTACTGCAAGATAGAGGGCCACCAGACAGGAAACCCAAGATGCAATGCCATCAGAACCAGGGGTAGGGCGGACGAACCTTGGGATAGTCGCACTAAAATTCAAGATCCTCCAAGTTTACACAAATAGGAGCCGGCCAGTCCATGACCTCGCCATGGCCAAAGCTAAAGAGATTTGAGCTTCGATTATCCTCATATCTGAACCCAATAAGAATGCGATAAGGGCCAGAAAGGACTGGATCTACGACGATAACCTGGTCGCTGCTATCAAAATCATTGACGATAGGATCCCTTTAAAAGCACTAGGACAAGGCATTGGTTTCGTGTACGTAGCGATGAGAGGCTGCACTGTTTACAGTTGCTACAGCTCCAGCAACGACGCCATTGAAGATCTAGAAACAATGCTGGACGAAATAGGACACCATATTAGAACCAGAGAAGAGGGTGCCATCGTTGGTGGTGACTTTAACGCAAAGTCTCCACAATGGGGTATGGATAAAGTGGATAGTAGAGGCCGCATCATGACCGACTGGCTGGCGGCAAATAGTCTTGCAATGGTAAATCAGGGGACAAAGCCCACCTTTCAACGGAGGAACCAATCCTCGATATTGGATCTAACACTTGCAACAGAAAACGTAAAACGGACGATTAGTGGGTGGCACGTGAGCGAGGACGAGTCGCTAAGTGACCACAATTACGTCATTTTTGAAGTAGATCAAGACAAACAGATTCTCGAGCATGAATATAAACGCAAAGGCTGGCAAGTAAAGAAGCTTGATAGGCAGAAATTTAGGAATGCATCTGCGGAGCTGAGATACAGAGAGACGAATTCGCCGGGTTTGGATTTCTCAAGGGAATTAGTCAGAATCTGCAACAGGACTATGCCGAAAACTAAATCGGTTGCGAGAGGAAGACCAGTGTATTGGTGGACAACGGAAATAGCAGACCTTCGCAGAGAGTGTGTGCGCAAAAGAAGAGTGTTCACTCGAAATGCAAGAAGAAATGTACCGAATGCTACACACCAACTGTGGGAATATTACAAGAATAGCAAAAAGAAGCTTAGAACTAGCATTAAGGCAGCGAAGAGGGCTAGCTGGCAATCATTATGCGCAAAAATAGACAACGATATAAGGGGAGATGGCTACAAAATAGTTTTGAAAGGTATGATCGGGTATCCGCCGGGAACAAAGTTAACTATGCAAAGAATGGTGGAAATTGCAAGGCATCTGTTTCCCGAGCATCCGCAAGTGACTTTTAGGTGCAACACAGGAGCTCATTTCCCGGACTTCACGCCAGAGGAGCTACGGACTGCAGTCGGACGACTAAAAACAACAAAGCGCCGGGACCAGGAAATATTCCTACTGAGGTAGTGAATCTACTAGCCGAGGAACGGCCGGACTACGTCCTTGGGGTGCTAAACATGTTAGCGAACAGAGAGGAATTTCCCTATAATCGGAAACAAGCACGATTGGTGCTTATAAGAAAAGGCGACAAACCCATAGATAACCCGGTTTCATTTAGACCTATTTGCCTGCTAGATGCGGAAGGCAAGCTTTATGAGCAACTGATATTAGCCAGGTTGAAGGAAGAGCTGAAACACGTGGGTGGTCTCTCAAATAACCAATACGGTTTCAAGGAGGGCCGTCAGACAGTAGACGCTGTTATTGAGGTTCTACGAGCCGCGGACCGGGCAGTGGCCTATTCGCATCGACACCGTAGATTGTGCGCGATTGTCACATTGGATGTCCAAAACGCTTTCAACAGCGCGTCGTGGCAGCAGATACTTGACGAATTGAGAAGCATAGGCGTGGCAGACTATTTAATTAATATTATACACTCCTACTTGTCGCAGAGGATCATACTGCTAGAAACGGAAGAAGAAACAAAGGTCATCATGATAAACAGCGGGGTTCCGCAGGGCTCGGTTCTGGGCCCCACGCTGTGGAACATTCTGTATGATGGCCTCCTTCGCATGAAATTACCGGAGGGTACTGAGATCATAGGATTTGTGGATGATATCGTCTTAATAGTGGAGGCACTCAATGAACAACTGCTGATGAATGTGGCCAATAGGGCAGTAATCAAAATAGTCGAATGGATGAATCGTAAAGGACTACACTTAGCACGGCTGAAGACGAAAGCCGTCCTTTTAACAACGAGGAGGAAGATAACTCCCACGTACTTCGATATACAGGGAACTACAATAACCCCGAGCCCTGAAACTAAATACTTAGGGGTGTGGTTGGATACCAAATGTACCTCCTCCGCCCACATACGTCAAACGGCAGTGAATGCCGAGAAAACCATTGGGGCGCTTTCCGGCCTGATGCCTAATGTGAGAGGACCGGGAGCCTTGAAAATAAGGGTACTGGCAAGCGTTGTCCTATCCATGTTATTATACGCGGCCCCGGCTTGGCACAGAATCGTCTCAAACAAGAAGCTTGTGGCTATGCTCACTACGATACAGCGGACGGTGAGCATAAGGGTGATCAGTGCCTATAGATCAATATCGGCAGATGGAGCTGGGGTCATAGCTGGGTTACCACCTATAGATTTGCTAATAACAGAAAGAAAAGAGAGATACGAGGGCACTCCCAAAGTTATTGCACGAGCTAAACTCCTCAATAACTGGCAGCAAAGATGGGCGACCGGAGTTAGCGGAAGGTGGACCCACAGCCTTAATTCCAGATGTGGAAACATGGACGAATAGGCCCTACGGGGAGGTTGATTACTACCTCACCCAAGCCTTATCAGGACACGGATGCTTTCGTAAATATCTATATATGAGAAACAGATCGGAGACCGAGAAATGCGACTACTGTGGAGAGAGTGACGATGTGGGACACACGCTATTTGCGTGCCCAAAGTAGCACGACTTAAGGCAAGGATATGCATTAAAGACCAATGCGATATTCAACCATCAAAACATGAAAAGTGCTTTAGCAACTGAAACAGGTTGCAAGGAGATCTACAACACTGTGCGTAACATCATAGAGACCAAAGAGAAAGACCAACGATATAGGACGGCTCGTCATGTTGAAGTAATGCGAAGGCGGTTTCCGGCATGAAAGGAGCGGGGTGAATGGGGGGAGAGGTTTTTAGTCAGTAAGAATCTGACACATAGCCACACACACCAACGTAGTGGCAAGTCTTATGCAAGATTTTTCCTCTCCTCCATAAAAAAAAGAAAAAGATAAATAGATAGATTGGATTGATCAGGTGGCACAGGAAAACCAAACCCTAAGAAAAGCGAATGAAGAGTTCACGAAACAAGCTAGCAAACTGGGATCAGACTCTAAATCTGAGGGAGATAAACAAAACTGTTCGGCATTATGTAGGGAATGCAGGAAAATCCAAAGTACGGAACTAAGAAAGGCAAAGCTTTACAAAGAGGAAAGCTACGAGGCATTCCAGAGTATTACGGAGGAGGAGTGGATGGAAGACATAATTCCTAAAATAGGAGAAACAACTGGTAATATATGGGATGCCCCACGGAATGCCAGATCGCACTACCCTGTACTAAAGGCTTAGAACATAAAAACAAAGCGGTTGGTAGAGCGATACACAAGTTCGGCGGGAAAGATGGACTGCTGAAGCAAAACAAGACCAAGGGGGAGATCGCAATGATGACCCATACCTTAGGCTTCCCAAAAAAAGATGGAAGTTTTTCACAAACCACAAGGTGTATCTATTACCCCATCATCACCGATGAAGGACCAGAGGACGAGGCAGAAGTTGAAGACATTTACAAAGCGTTAGAAAGGATCAAACCTCACATGATCCAAAACAACAAAATCAACCTGGCTATGCCCGAATGTAATGGAATTGTTGGGGCCGTCATAAACCGGATGCTCAGATTTTTATTCAGTAACACAAACATACGAGTGAATCTCTATAAAGGGGAAGTTGACCAGAAGAGAACAGCCAAGCTACCGGTCGATGGAAGATCTAGAGGAAACCCACACGGAGATGGGGAAAAAAAGGCGAGACAGACGAAAGGAGATACTGTATTAGTTAAAATGCAGGGCCAATCCTATGCTAATCTGCTGAGAACGATTAAGCAAAAAATTAACCCTAGCGAAATCGGAGTTGATCTTACAAATATCCGACAAACAAGAAAGGGAGAACTGCTTCTTACTGTACAAAACGGAGCCGATAAAGCTGAGACTTTAAAAAGAGAAATAAACGACAAACTTCCAGCAGCCACAACAACTAACCTAGTAGAAAAAAGGTTCTTCACGTCAAAGGCCTCGATGATGTAACGACTGCGGAGGAAGTTGCAAATGCGATCGAAAAGACAATATCAGCCAATACTGACACCTTTGAAGTGAGAGCTCTAAGACCTGCCTTCGGTAGCAAGCAAAATGCCACCGTAATAATATCTGCGGTGAACGCTAAAAACTAATAGATATGGAAAAGATTAAGATTGGCTGGATGAAATGCAGAATAGTTGAAAGACAGAAGGAGATCAAATGCTACAAGTGCTGGGAGTATGGACACGTCAAAGCCAACTGCGGGGGTCCGGATAGAGAAAAGTTATGCCTGAAGTGTGGCAAAGAAGGTCACAAGGTGATTGAATGCCAAAATAAGCCGCATAGTGTGCACTGCGGGACCGATAACCATCAGTCCGGTAGTACAAAGTGCACCAGCAGTAGCAAGAGCAGAAGAACCGACTTGCTGTCTGAGAGAAGAAGAAATACTATTCAAAATCTTCCAAGTAAACATCAATAGGAGCCGGCCAGTGCAAGATCTCGCATTAGCTAGTGAAAGAGAAGTCGGTGCCGCCGTCATCGTTGTGTCAGAACCCAACAAGAATGCCATCCGAAACAGGAAGGATTGGATATATGATGAAAGACTGGACGCAACGATCAAGATACTTGATACTAAGATCGCAATAAAATCAATAAGGCAAATGACAGGTTATGTATCTATTGAATTCGGCAGCATTACCATCTACAGCTGCTACAGTTCAGGAAATGAAGATATCGATGACCTAATAAGAATATTAGAGGAAATTGGCCAGCAGATTCGGAGTGCGAGCCGCGCTGCTATAGTAACTGGTGATTTCAACGCAAAATCTCCCCAATGGGGCATGGATACCACCGATGCAAGAGGTCGGATAGTTTTGGAATGGTTGGCCGCGAACGACATGGCCATCGTGAACCAAGGAAATACCCCTACATTTCAGAGACGTGATCAGTCCTCGATCATAGACTTGACACTGGCAACCAACGACATAAAGGCCAAAATAAGCAACTGGCACGTTAGCCAGGAAGAGACGCTCAGCGACCATAATTACATAATCCTCGAAGTAGGAGAGAAAGTTGGCAAGTGAGTAGGCTAAATATGCCGAAGCTAAAGCAAGCTATCAAAGAAGTCAAATATGAAAGATCTATGACGCCGGGAGAAGACTTCTCTAGTCAATTAACAACAATCTGTAGTAAAGCCATGCCGACGAGGAAGTACTATACACGGGGAAAATCCGCTTATTGGTGGTCCGAAGAGATTGCAGAAGCCCGCCGAGAATGTGTCAGAAGGAGAAGACTGTACACGAGAAGCAGGAAAAGAGAACAACCGCAAGACTGCACACAACGGTGGAAAGATTACAAAGAAAGCCAGCACCAATTAAAAATCAAGATCAAAGCTGCTAAGAGTGTAATGTCAGATGATGGGATGGCAGAATCACCATGTAATATCTGATCATCTAACTAAAGGTAGGATCGCCATGTAATATCAGACGTGGGCAGGATCGCCATGTAATGTCACCTGGTCCCGGAGGTAACATTGTTGCCGAGGCAGTTCCATTTATACCGCAGGTTTACCAGTGTGATAAATAACAGGTGGGACAACGATTAAATAACAACATATAATTTAATAAAGATAATAACAATGATAACAATAACAAACACTACATTGCAATAAAGAGGCACTAGTCTTGCAGGGACTCTATCTCTCTGACTCTGACTGTGACTCTGTCTCCCGAGACCTCTGTGTGTCTCGTTATATATTAGAGTGCGTCCCCTTAGCCTAGTGACCTGGTTACAAGATAAACACAATGTGGTGAAAGATCATAACTCACCGAGGCCGTATTGTCGAAAGAGATGTTTTGTAAATACATGATCTGGTTTAGTTTTGGCATCTTCCACCAGGCGAAAAAGAAAAGAAAAGGGCTTCTAAGCCGTTTGGCTTTTCTTGTCCGTGTTAAATATATATAATTACATTTCCTTACATACTATGTGTAGGTTCTTAATATATTGTACATTAGTGAGATATATTAATTTCTTATTATATAATTACTCAATATCTTCTATACTATTATCTATACACTATTCTCTATAAAAGTTTTATATAACGTTGTATGTGTAGAAGTTACATTAAAGTATTATTGTTACAAATAAATGGAAATTTATTATATTTACTCGCAAGTAATTTACATGTAAAAGTGTTTCAAACGGTTTTAATGTATTTCGACGCACTTGTTGTCCATTTGAATGGTTACGTTTGGTGGCCTATCTATTTTTATGATAGTAAAAGGGCCGTTATACACTGTCTCAAGTTTGTTCCCTGATTCATTTTTTACTAGATCTTGATCTCCAACACAGTAGTGTGTGGGTCTGCGATTACTATTTATCTTACTTTGCCTTTTAATTTTTGATTTGATTAAATTGCACTTTGCCTCATCTAGGGCTGTTTGTAACCTATATTTCATTTCCGCGGTATAGTTCTCGAAATTATAAAGTGGTTCTATCGCGGTGGTTATTGATGAATGACGTTCTGTTTCCCGAAAACCAATTCGTGTGGAGTATATTTTGTTTCTGTATGCACTGCGTTGTTGAATGCAAAGCACCAATAGGGTATCCACGTTGACCAATTGTCTTTGTGGTTCGATTGTTGAATACGTAGATACGCTTCCAAATTTTTGTGTGTGTTTTCTAATGCACCTAACGTTTCGTGGTGGTATGCAGTTGATTTAAGTTGCTGTATGCCTAAAAGAGAGCATGTTTCCTTAAAAACTGTAGCCATGAATTCGGCTCCCTGGTCAGAAGCTATTTGTTCGGGAATTGCATATCTAAGTATGAAATTCTCGACCAGAGCTTTGGCTACTGTGGAAGCTTCTTTGTTTGGAATGGGATAGGCTTCTACGAATTTCGTTAGTTCGCATTGGAGGGTCAGAATGTATTTGTTCTCCTCGTGGTATTGGTTTAAAAACACCTACTAAATCCACAAAAATTTTTTGGAAGGCGTATGACGCTGTTTGTGACCTTGATTGGTTCTTTGTTAGGTATGGAGTGCTTGTATTTCTGGCAATCACTACATCGTCCCACGAATGATTCGATGTCATGTTTTAATTTTGGCCAAAAGTAAAACCTCTTGATTTTGTTGAACATTTTATTTACCCCGCTATGTCCCCCTGTAGGTAACATGTGGTAGTCATTGATAATTAGTTGCTTTGTCTCGTAGTCTTCAATTCTTTGCACTCCTCTAATCACATTTATTTTTAAATGATTCGGCTCTCTCTTGCTCCTTGGAATAATTTTTCTCAGGAAATCGCTGTTCCTTGAGTGATCTTTGACAATACATACTTCCTGTATGCCGTGTTCTGCGCAGAACTCATTGAGAGTAGTTAACAAGCGCATGTGCTGCTGAATACTTGTTATGCCTACTTTCTCCTTTATAAAAATTGTGAAAGCGTCTTCGTCGTATAGGAACATTCCCTCGAAGTGCATGCTTGCTTCATTACGACGTCGGAGTGAATTGAAGTTTGCCTTTTCTATCACTCGCAGTTCTATAGATCCCGCTGGTCTTTTCAACAGTTCCACAATCCCGGGGTGATCTTTCCTGGAGCCGGCGGAATCTGTGACTGTTGGTTTCGTAATGGTGCAATCGGCAGCTGTCTGTCTTGACTGGGCCCTAGTCGTAGCAAAGATGCTGTCGGTAGCTTCACTACTAACCTTCTTTAAGTCATTGAAATCTACGTCTATTCATGATAAGCGTCTGCAACTACATTTTCGGAACCCTTAATGTAATTAATGATGAAGTCATATTCCTCTAATATCAATCTAAACTTTGTAAGGCGACTTGACGGATTGGTCATACCAAATAAATATATAAGTGGCCTGTGGTCTGTACAGATCTTAAATTTTCAACCATATAAGTAAGGTCTGAAATGCTTAACTGCCAAGCAACGGCTAATAGTTCCTTCTCAATTGTACAGTAATTTCTTTCTGCTTTGTTCAAAGACCGACTGGCATTAGCGATTGGCCTGTCGTTGCTGTTTGAGAGTACTGCTCCGATTGAATAGCCAAATGTGTCAGTTTTTATGACAAACATATTGTCTGCATCAAAATCTGGGTATTGCAGAATTGGTGGTGTTTGGAGGGCTAGCTTAAGCTTTTCGAAGCATTTTGCTCCACATCGGACCAAGAGAAGGGTGTGTTCTTCTTTGAAAGGTTGTTCAAAGGGGTCGCGATGTCGGCAAAATTTGGGATGAAGCGCCTGTAGTAATTGGCGAATGCGACGAAGCGTTTGACGTCTTTAGCGTTTTTAGGAACTGGGAATTACAGTAAAGCTGTGACATTGGAAGGGTCTGGCGAGACTCCGTCAGCAGAAATGACGTGTCCCTGATATAATATCTCTTTTCTCAAAAAATCGCTATTGCTTGGATTAAGTTTTAGATTCACGCTTCTTAGTCGTTCAAGTACCTTAACCAAATTAAGATTGTGTTGCCAAAGGTTGTTGCCGAAAACTATGACGTTGTCTAGATTCGCAAATGTCGGGGAAAAATTTTTTAATCGCGCGTCGCTGCCTCTCGTATTTAATATGCGCACGGGAACTGTGTCTTTTTCAAGAGACACTACAGTACCAGCAATGAATAGACCTGGAGCTATTTCTTCAGGCAATATTACACAGTCGTTTTGCGTATTAATTTTAAATTGGGTAATTATTTCACAACGAGCAGGTATGTCTGTGATCGTGTTTTATTCGGAGTGAAGCGGCAAGGTTACTTGTTGGCCTTCTATTAATAGTGCAAGTGTGCCTTTCTCGTAGTCAAGGAGAGCTTTATGCTTACTCAATATATCTGTTCCGATTATTCCATCAAGTGTATTGTTTATATTTTTCAAGACCGCGAATTTGTGGGTGAACTTGGCCTCACCTAGTTCTATATTAATATTTGCTGACCCAAGCGACATCGTTTGACCGCTAATACCTAATATTTTATTGTGTCAGTTCTCTTAATGTTTATGTTTTGATGTAAGCTATTTTGAAATATAACACTAATTGTAGCGCCACTGTCAACTAGAAACGTACGCTTTTTATTATTATATCGTATATGAATGAAATTGAAGCCGCAGAGATTAAAAATATAAGGTGCTACTTCCGTTTTTAGTTGACAGTCTTCTGAAAAAACTGAGATTCGTGTCTTCCTTCGTTGTCGAAGGTGGCCGTACCTGAAGTTGCTGAAAATATTTTATTATTTCCGACACGATTATCACGTCTCGAGAATTTCTTTTTATTATCATAGTTGCGACTATTACCGGACTGGAAGTTCTTTTGTCTATAACCGTGATTTTGAGGTGTATACCTTTTATAACGATTGTCCCTAGCGTGTGAATTCGTATGAGGCGGTTTTCTTGAGAAATGAAGAACATTGTTATTACTATTAGGATTGATTAACTGTTCATTTGCAGCTTCTTGAATGGCTGCGGATAGTGTGTCAGGGTTACGAGCCTTTAAGAGGATTCTAATGTCCGTGTCGCGTAAACCATTCGCAAATAAGTTGACCGCGATTTTTTCGTTGACTTCGCGAAATTTGTCGACTAATGTGTCGTCACTGCCCGCTTGTGCTATCGTTAAATTAGAAAGCAATTCTTCGATTGTTTCCCTATATTCTATTATAGATTTAGAGCCTTGTCTCGCGTTATGTAATTGCGTAGTTAGCGCGGTAATTGATTTTTTCGTTACGAAATGCTCTTTTAGATCCGTTATTAGGCCGGCATTGTTAGTGTATGTTTTACGTAATCTTAATTTTGCTTTCGGTGATAAGCGAGTTTTTAAAATGTAATTTGTTAAGTTTTTCTTCCCCGCGTCATCTAACAAGGAATCGGACAATAATCGAATCTATTAATTGTAGCGTTACTTCTTCTTTACCGTTCATAACAGGTAACAAACTTGCGGCAGTACGTAAATCAAACTTTTCGGCCATATTGTTAGACTCTATACTTATGCTACTTAATCTATTATTTATAATCTCCAAAGCTTCATTTAAATTAATATTTATAGATTTAATGCATTTTTTGGTAGATTCTACGATAACTGAGCTATGTGACAAGCTATTGAAACTGGCTTTGAGCTCTTTTAACTTATTTTTGAAACTGTCTATGTGTACGAGTTTGCGCTCGATTATAGTTCTGTCACTTCTAGCACTAGAATTGTCTTTCCTTAAATTTGTACGAAATACCTGTATTTCTTCTTGGAGGTGAAGAAACGGTTCCGGGGCAGACATGTGGGTGACTTAGACCTTCTCCTGGCTTCGGCTGAATTCCCTTTGAACCTTAGCTGAGAGGGCCTTCGTCATTCTTCGATTTACGTGCCTGTAAACCCCGTAGCAGCAGCAGAAGATCACCGTAAGGACGACTCCCGCAAATGCCAGTATGGCGAGGATGTCGACCGTGTCCACGCTGTTTGTAACGTTTGCGTTGTTGGCTGCTATGACGACTTCTTCTTTTGTTGCGTAGTTCCCCATGTTTATCGGCTTACCATATGTTCGATGATTCGTTCAAGTTTCCACTTAATTTATACAGTCTTAAGTGGCTGGCAAGATCGCCATGTAATGTCAGATGATGGGATGGCAGAATCACCATGTAATATCTGATCATCTAACTAAAGGTAGGATCGCCATGTAATAACAGACGTGGGCAGGATCGCCACGTAATGTCACCTGGTCCCGGAGGTAACATTATTGCCGAGGCAGTTCCATTTATACCGCAGGTTTACCAGTGTGATAAATAACAGGTGGGACAACGATTAAATAACAACATATAATTTAATAAAGATAATAACAATGATAACAATAACAAACACTACATTGTAATAAAGAGGCACTAGTCTGACTCTGTCTCCCGAGGCCTCTGAGTGTCTCGTTATATATTAGAGTGTGTCCCCTTCGCCTAGTGACCTGGTTACAAGATAAACACAATGTGGCGAAAGATCATAACTCACCAAGGCCGTATTGTCGAAAGAGATGTTTTGTAAATGAATGACCTGGTTTAGTTATCGCAAGAGAAACAAGTGGAAATCTCTATGTGACAGCATAGATAATGACATTTGGGGTGACGGCTATAAAATAGCAATGAAGGGGTTGCTAGGATACCCTCCAAAGGTTAATCTGACAATGCCTAAGACACTTCAGATTGGGAGACACCTGTTCCCTGTCCATCGGCAGGTGACCTTTGAGTGCACCACTGACAGCAGTTTTGTCAATTTTACAGCCGATGAACTGCAAGCGGCTTGCAAAAGGCTTAAAAACAGGAAAGCTTCAGGACCTGGGAATGTACCAGTGGAGGTGGTAAAGCAGGTGGTTGAGGACCGCCCGGAATATCTGCTGGCTGTTATGAATGAACTGGGGAGTAGAGCTATATTCCCAGCTCCATGGAAAAGAGCGCGACTGGTGTTAATCAGGAAAGGGGACAAGCCCATTGACAGAACAGACTCTTTTAGGCCAATATGTCTACTGGATGTGGAGGGCAAGCTGTTTGAGCAGCTCCTACTAACTGGATTAAAGGGCGAACTGGTACGTACTGGAGACCTGTCAGAGCGTCAGTATGGATTTAGAAAGGGCAGGCAAACCGTAGACGCCATACATGAAGTCTGCAAAGTCGCGGACGAAGCCTCTAGATTCTCGCACAAACACAGAAGACTGTGCGCGTTATCACCCTTGACGTCAGGAATGCATTCAACACCGCCTCGTGGCAGCTAATACTCCAGCAACTAAGAGCCAGACATATTGAGGAGAACCTGATTAGCACTATAGCCTTCTACCTAAACAAAAGAGAGATTATACTCGAGGCAGATGGTAGAACCCAAATAATGCAGATAAGTAGTGGAATCCCTCAGGGCTCGGTCCTGGGTCCTACTTTATGGAATATCCTTTATGACGGGTTGTTCAGGACACAGCTTCCGGAGGGAACAAAAACTGTAGGTTTTGCTGATGACATCGCCCTAGTTGTCACAGCAAAAGGAGAGGAAAACTTAATGAACGTGGCCAATACGACAACATTAAGGATCGTCGAGTGGCTGAAGACGACACAGTTGGAACTTGCCCCTGAAAAAACAGAGGCCATCCTATTAACAACTAGGCGAAAAATTGCGCCCATCGAATTTGAGGTCGAGGGATTCAAAATACGTCCCTGCAGGGAACTTAAATACCTGGGTGTGTGGCTGGACACGAAGAGTACTTTTGCTGCTCACGTCGGGCACGTCGTGACGAAAGTTGAACGAACTATTGGGGCCCTATCAGGCTTGATGCCAAACATTGGCGGACCAACGGCATCCAAGAAGAAATTGCTGGGAGGTGTTGTAAACTCAACAATATTGTACGCAGCGCCGGTTTGGGGCAGAGCTGCAAAAAACCAGAAGCTGGCGCAAAGTTAACAAGTGTCCAACGTCTGACTAGTATCAGAATAGCCAGTGCTTATAGAACCATTTCGGCGGAGGGGGTCGGTGTAATTGCGGGCATACCTCCGGTAGCTCTGCTAATCAAGGAGAGGGAGGAGAGATATGCTGGAGCCTCAAAACTCGCCGCCAGATAACAATTGCTTTGGAGATGGCAGGAAGCATGGAAGAACGGCAAAAACGCAGCGTGGACACGAAGGCTAATCCCGGAAATCCAGAAGTGGATACAAAGACCTTATGGGAACTTAAACTATTTTATAACGCAGGCGCTGTCTGGCCATGGCTGCTTCCGCAGCTATCTGTACAGCAAAAGAAGAGCGACCACTGACGCGTGTGACTATTGTGGAGGAGGGGTTTTTAGTCGGTATAACCCGACACTACCCACGATCAACATCTGTGTGGGTGTCTTGATTTAAGATTTTCCCCTCCTCGGTAAAATTAAAAAACAAAAAAGAGAATGATAGATGGATTACCTTACTTCAACTTTTCTTAGGTAATATCCCTTCATTTAAACTTTACTGTGAAGCCGCTCTTGACTAACTCTTGTTTCTTCTCCGTCCGAGGCTATTAGAGCACTCGAGGGCTAGGGGGGCTTGATACTTCCAAGGCCATCTATTCTTCTTCTTCCATAAACCTCAATCTCAAGGTGTAACACCATCGTGCTCAGGAGATGCATGGCACAGAGGTGAAAGTGTGTCGTAAGCGATGCCCAGGATGCCTGGCGACCACCGGGGGAAGTTAGCCCTGGTGCGGTAAGGGCGCACTGCCGCATTTGACCACAAGACATCACAACTTGTGGGAACTAGATGGAAGAAGTAAAAACAACAAAAAAACAACAAGATATAAAACAAAAACATGAAAAAAAAAAAAGGACCAGTACAGAAAAATGGGCAGATCTAACGAGTGAAGGAGAGGTAAACCCCTTTGCCAGAAGGGATTCGCTCCTCAGATCTCCTCCTAGAACGAGAACCAAATCTCTATCCAGTTTGGGGGACTACTATGTATCTCAAGAAAGAAAATAATCTATACAAAAAGAACAATCCTCAAAAAGGAAGAGGGTGGACCAGTCCTTGGAAGGCCAGACTACTAATACTCAAGAAAAAGCAGAAGCTCTTATCAGCGTCATAACAAATATTGTAAAACAGATAGAGAAATTAAATCTGATAGTTAAGGACATGTACAAGTCGAAGATCGAAATCAAAGAGATTGCCAGTAGGCTAGCCCTACACGCCGAGCAGCTCCGAAGCAATAACCAGATGGAATGTCTCGAACAAGTGTTAAACACTGATAACGGCGATACCAGAAAGAGGTAAAATCTTAAACAACAACTGAAAGACCTAGAAGAAAGGCACAAACAAGAGCTTCGTGAAGTCAGCCAAAATATGGGGTATGAACAATGCAAAAACTGCCTAAAAGCACAACATAGGAAAAGCAGAAGATTAGAGCTTACAAAGGAGCTATGCTTTGAAGCATATCAGCAAATTAGCGAAGAGGAGTGGGAGGAGGGAATATTTCCCAGAGCCAAGATAGTCGAGGCGAACATTTGGGAGGCTCGGAATGATCATGAGATAGTACTACCGTGCAATAGCAGAATCAAATCTACTGAGAAAGTAGTAAGTGCAGCCATAGATTGGTATGGTGGACGAGATGGTCTCCTAAAGCAACATGCGAACAAAGGGGGACTGGCAAGATGACACACTCGCTGGGTTTTCCAGGGAAGGATGGAACCTTTGCAGCTACCACCATGAACATTTATTACCCAATAATTAGTGAAGGTGTACCAAACGAGGAGGTGGATGATAAAACTCTCTTCCAAGCTCTGTTGGACCTGAAATGTAGCCTATCTACTAATCAAAACGTAACTAAAATAGCCACACCAGAGTTAGAAGGTATAGGCGGAGCAATGTTTGCCAGAATGCTGGAATACCTGTTTTCGGATAGAAACGCTGAAGTTAAAATATATAGAAGACACCCTGACTCTCGTAGTAAAAACAGGAAATTACCTCACAAAACAACAGTCACATCAGCCGGAGGGCGCAAAACCACGGTGGATGATAACTCAGAGATCAAAAAGCAAAAGAGACCGAAACAAAATGCTATACTGATTGCAATGCAAGGTAAAACATATGCTGATCTTCTTAAGACAATCAGGAGCTCAGTCGACCCCGGAAAAACTGGAGCAAATATCAAGGACATCTACAAGACCAGAAAAGGAGAACTACTTCTTACGGTCAGCAATGAGTTAGACAAAGCAGAAGCTCTAAAAAGAAAAATCAATGAAAAAGTACCTACGGCTAAAGCGATAAATCTGGTCAAAAAAACAATATTGCACATAAAGGGCATGGACCAAGCGCAACAGTATAGGAAATTAGGGAAGCGATTTACAAGGATACTGCGATAAATAATTACAGCTTTGAAGTCAGGGCGCTGAGACCGGCCTACGGAAACAGGCAAAATGCTACGCTGATTAAGCGCGACACCGATGCCGATAAATTAATAAGTCGCAACAAAATTAAAGTTGGGTGGACGCATTGCAGGATACTAGAAAGGAAAAAGGAGACAAAATGCTATAGATGTTGGGAATATGGGCACATCAGAACAGAATGCAGCGGGCCGGATAGAAAGAACCTGTGTCTGAAATGCACCAAGGAGGGTCGTATGGCCGCTGAATGTCCAAATCCACCATACTGCTTTTACTGCAAGATAGAGGGCCACCAGAAAGGAAGCCCAGGAAGGGTAGGGCGGAGGAACCTTTGGATGGTCGCACCAAAATTCAAGATCCTTTAAGTTAATACAAATAGGAGCCGGCCAGTCCATGACCTCGCCATGGCCATAGCTAAAGAAATTGGAGCTTCTATTATCCTCATATCTGAACCCAATAAGGGCTAGAAAGGACTGGATCTACGACGAGAACCTGGTCGCTGCAATCGAAATCATTGACGATAGGATCCCTATAAAAACACTAGGACAAGGCATTGGTTTCGTGTACGTAGCGACGAGAGGCTGCACTGTTTATAGTTGCTACAGCTCCGGCAACGACGATATTGAAGATCTAGAAACAATGCTGTACGAAATAGGACGCCATAGTAGAACCAGAAAAGAGGGTGCCATCGTTGGTGGTGACTTTAACGCAAAGTCTCCACAATGGAGCATGGATAACGTGGATAGTAGAGGCCGCATCATGACCGACTGGCTGGCGGTAAATAGTCTTGCAATGGTAAATCAGGGGACAAAGCCCACCTTTCAACGGAGGAACCAATCCTCAATATTGGATCTAACACTTGCAACAATAAACGTAAAACGGACGATTAGTGGGTGGCACGTGAGCGAGGAAGAGTCCCTAAGTGACCACAATTACATCATTTTTTAAGTAGATGAAGACAACAGATTCTTGAGCATGAATATAAACGCAAAGGCTGGCAAGTAAAAAGCTTGACCGGCAGGAATTTAGGAATGCATCTGTGGAGCTGGGAAACAGAGAGACGGATTCGCCGGGTTTGGACTTCTCAAGGGAATTAGTCAGAATCTGCAACAGGACTATGCCTAAAACTAAATCGGTTGCGAGAGGAAGGCCAGTGTATTGGTGGACGACGGAAATAACAGACCTTCGCAGAGAGTGTGTGCACAAAAGAAGAGTGTTCACTTGAAATGCAAGAAGAAATGTACCGGATGCTACACACCAACTGTGGGAAGATTAGAACTAGTATTAAGGCAGCGAAGAGGGCTAGCTGGCAATCGTTATGCGCAAAAATAGACAACGATATATGGGGAGGTGGCTACAAAATAGTTATGAAAGGTATGATCGGGTATCCGCCGAGAACAAAGTTAACTATGCAAATAATGGTGGAAATTGCAGGGCACCTGTTTCCCGAGCATCCGCAGGTGACTTTCAGGTGCAACACGGATTTCACGGATTTCCCGGACTTCACGCCGGAGGAGCTACGGACTGCAGTCGGACGACTAAAGAATAACAAAGCGCCGGGGCCAGGAAATATTCCCACTGATGTAATGAGACTACTAGCGGAGGAACGGCCGGACTACGTCCTTGGGGTGCTAAACATGTTAGCGAACAGAGAGGAATTTCCCTATAATTGGAAGCTAGCACGATTAGTGTTATAAGAAAAGGCGACAAACCCATAGACAACCCGGGTTCATTTAGACCTATTTGCCTGCTAGATGCGGAAGGCAAGCTTTATGAGCAACTGATATTAGCCAGGCTGAAGGAAGAGCTCAAATGCGTGGGTAGTCTCTCAAATAACCAATACGGTTTCAGGGAGGGCCGTCAGACAGTAGACGCTGTTATTGAGGTTCTGCGGGCCGCGGACCGGGCAGCGGCCTATTCGCAACGACACCGTAGATTGTGCGCGATTGTCACATTAGATGTCCAAAACGCTTTCAACAGTGCGTCGTGGCAGCAGATACTTGACGAATTGAGAAACATAGGCGTGGCAGACTATTTAATTAATATTATACACTCCTGCTTGTCGCAGAGGATGATACTGCTAGAAACGGAAGAAGAAACAAGGGTCATCATGTTAAACAGCGGGGTTCCGCAGGGCTCGGTTCTGGGCCCCACGCTGTGGAACATTCTGTATGATGGCCTCCTCCGAATGAAATTACCGGAGGGTGCTGAGATCATAGGATTTGCGGATGATATCGTCTTGATAATGGAGGCACTCAATGAACAACTGCTGATGAATGTGGCCAATAGGGCAGTAATCAAAATAGTCGAATGGATGAATCGTAAAGGACTACACTTAGCACGACAGAAGACAAAAGCCGTCCTTTTAACAACGAGGAGGAAGATATCCCCGTGTACTTCGATATACAGGAAACCCCGAATAACCCCGAGCCCTGAAACTAAATACTTAGGGGTATGGTTGGATACCAAATGTACCTTCTCCGCCCACATACGTCAAACGGCAATGAAGGCCGAGAAAACAATTGGGGCGCTTTCCGACCTGATGCCTAATGTGGGAGGACCGGGCCTCGAAAAGAAGGGTACTGGCAAGCGTGGTCAAATCCATGTTATTATACGCAGCCCCGGCTTGGCACAGAATCGTCTCAAACAAGAAGCTTGTTGCTATGCTCACTAAGATACGGCGGACGGTGAGCATAAGGGTGATCAGTGCCTATAGATCAATATCGGCAGATGGAGCTGGGGTCATAGCTGAGTTACCACCTATAGATTTGCTAATAACAGAAAGAAAAGAGAGATACGAGGGCACTCCCAAAGTTATTGCACGAGCTAACCTCCTCAATAATTAGCAGCGACCGGAGTTAGCGGAAGGTGGACCCACAGCTTAATTTCAGATGTGGAAACATGGACAAATAGGCCCTACGGGGAGGTCGATTACTACCTCACCCAAGCCTTATCAGGACATGGATGCTTTCGTAAATATCTATATATGAGAAACAGATCGGACACCGAGATATGCGACTACTGTGGAGAGAGTGACGATGTGGGACACACACTATTTGCGTGCCCAAAATGGAACGACTTAAGGCAAGGATATGCATTAAAGACTAATGCGATATTCAACCATCAAAACATGAAAAGAGCTTTAACAACTGAAACAGGGTGGAAGGAGATGTACAACACTGTGCGTAACATCATAGAGACCAAAGAGAAAGATCAACGATGAATAGGACGGCTCGTCATGTTGAAATAATGCGAAGGCGGTTTCCGGCATGAAAGGAGCGAGGTGAATGGGGGGAGAGGTTTTTTAGTGAGTAAGAATCTGACACATAGACCATAGTATATTGTACCGTATGATTACATTTCAACTATAACGAACTCGTTATACTTATTGTCTAGTTTCATTTAAAAATACAACTAAAGTTCTTGGTGACCGTGTTTGATACGTCTGTTTGTTATCGTTTTTGACGAGTAGAATGTTGGTAGTGTCACCACAATGCGAGAGTCAGTTAACTAACAAAAATTAAAAAGCGGCAGTCGTTGAGTGGTGTGTCCTCTATCGACAAAGTAGAATAAATGTCGAATTAATTAATTTACCTATAGTAATTACCATTTAGTGAATTCAAAATTTAAAAGACCAGGAATGTATGCAAGCTTAAATGTATATTAGCGATGTATTAAACTGAACAAGCCAGTGGCAGTAATGAACAAGGGCTAGAGAGGCGTGCCGACGCTTACTTGCATAAGTAAGCGATAACAAAGTACATTATACATACATATGGCTTAAGCATTGTTGTTCAAGTGAAATTAGTGCTGAATAAAATTTTATTTTTTGGCTGTTAATGTTTAATTTTTCGTTTACGTATCCTCGTAGTATTATTTACCTATTAGCATTAATTGTTTGTTTTCCATTTCGTCATTAGTTTTTTCTTATTTTTTCTTATGTTCCTTTTTTGAACATTACTTGGTACAACTAATATTTTAATGTTTTTTTTCTTTTATTTGACTTATTTTTCCTATTATTAATCTACTGCTATCAACTAGGCTATATTAAGTTTGGCCACATTTGTCTCGTAATATCAATACAAAAGACACGTCTATATAATCAGTCATGAAAAATAAGATAAAAATAATTTACCATGATAATCACTTGGAAATAATTTTATTTTTCAACATAATCTCCACCAATGTTGTTGCACTTATCCCATCGTTTTAACAACACCCCAATTCCAGCTGCATAAAATTCTTGGGTGGCTTTCTCATTCACAGTAGGACTGATGCACCCAAGATTCATGACCAGTGATTATTCTGTCAGGCATGTCCACACCGTCAGTAGAATACTGCAAAAAATGTTGCAAGGACAGGCCTATTCGATTTTTTTGGTGTTCTTCGGTGAGTTGTCAGAGGACCCAACGTGCGCACACTTTCAGAAAATTCAAACAATCATGCATTATACTGTATTCTATACTTTACATTATGCCATATTTTTGTGGCTTAATTAGTGACTTTCGGTCGTATTATACTGAATATCTCCTGAATTAAATGCAATTCATTAATCAATAAAAAAAGAACTGATAAATTTATTCTACGCAATAGATGTAATAGAGCCATTCATGTTGTTTTCTCGGACCTTCATCTTGCAAAAATCAGATGCAGCTTAATTCTAAGCAAGAGTAAAATACATTTGAATTAATTGTAAGTAGGATGTACATCATGTTTCAAAATTAATAAGACTTCTAAACGACTTAAAACAAATCCGTAATATGAAACAAGAAAATGCTAAATTAAGTACTACTACTACTGATTGCTTTGCCTAATCAGGAACTCATAGTCGAAATATATGAAAGAAATGAAGGTTCGTAAAATATCATTATTTATAGTAGTAATTTTCGAATTTACGATAATGAGAAAATTCCGGTTCTCTTTTAATTCTATAAATTTACGCAACATGAAGATATCTGGAAAAAGAAAGGTGTACGTGGATTGGTCCTAGACGAAACTGCTTAGTTCTGTAATATTTACCATGTGTAACCAGCTCGATCTTACTAATATCTGCTTCTATTTCAGTTAGTTTATTTTATACGACAAGGCTGACACATTGAATTTGCACTCTCTTGTGAATACTGAAGTATGTTTGACTGTTTCAATAATTAACCATGACTTGTATTATGTAGTTAGGTTTGTGTTAAAATTCTCTGGTAAGAAAATCAGAAATTTTTTATTCGTGTCGAATTGAAGGGTTATCACAACTATGTCATTCGTAAGTATAGAGATTCTGCTGGTGTTAATCTCTCTAAGAGAACAGGACTCTTTATTACGTTTGCGCATACAAATTTTATATTATATAAATAAACCAGATAAATTTTAATTACCTCTAACCATACAAATTTCGGATTTTATAATTACCTAAATACTAAGTGAAATTCTTGGAAACAGAATAGTAGGTCCTCATTCAATGTATTCATTGTTTCGAAATATATATCTCGCTTTCACATTTAACAGGACATTTAACATTCCATTTACAGGAGGATTTTTTCTTTATTCCAACATAATAATTTTTTTGGCAATTATTATTTAAATTGTATGATTCAAAGATTTCGCTAACTAATTTTACCTAATCAATATATCATAAATAAAACATAATAAACATTGATTGTTATACGTTATTTATTAAATATTAATCAAACAAATATTTTCGTTATAAATATTCCAGGGGCGACCTGGTCATCAAGGTACGCCTGGATTACAAGGCCTCAAAGGAGAAAAAGGCGAACCAGGCACTTCAAATGGAGTTAGTAAATATTTAGCATAAAGTCTGAATTGTAACTAAAATATATATTATAGGTGCCTGGACAAAAAGGCGAAAGAGGCACTGATGGCAAATTGGGTGTACCTGGAAGCGATGGAAATCCCGGACCGCCTGGACCACCAGGGCCACCAGGCATTAATTCGGACGAGACAATAAAATATATCCCTGTTCCAGGACCTCCTGGTCCACCTGGACCACCAGGGCATCCAGGTCTATCTATTACTGGGCCTAAAGGGGAACCTGGTATACCAGCTTATGGTGAAACTACATTCAATTTACGTCCAGGTTCGATTTGTAGAAAATTTTATTTGCAAATCTTTTATTTATGCACGTCACTAGTAAATTTAAAATTCAGGTTAATAATTCGACTATCTTCTATATATGGTGTGATATACAACGTACTATAAATATTATAACTTTTAGTAGCCAAGAAACCAGTAGGTATTTGTCAGTATGCAGCAAAGTAGTTGCTCGACCTTTCAATGAGCTTTCTCTCATTTTCTTCTGGAGCTTGTTCTAATCGAAGCGCAATTTTAAAAACCAGTTAACTTGCATGCAATAAAAGCAGCGTCCCTATTGATCAAGCGGTTTATTTGTCGGAAATATTCGTCAAGAAACTTGGGTGTATGAACTAAGTGCATATATGTGAGTGTTTATAACAGATTTATTTACGCAGTTCTTAGACCTTTACAATAAATATTTGCCTACTTTGAAATATGGATAATGAAATTACTTTGAAAGTATGTTATATTAATTACAGAATTAAAGAAAGTGAAATATAAAATATTCATTAAGTTTAGGCCTTAATACAGCAGACCAAAAGAAGATGTACAAATAATTCATAGCGAACCTAAAAATAGGTATTCAAGAGTTACCATATAATTTCAAATAAATTTTGTAATATTATAACAAGCTTCAAACACAATTACCTGTCAAGCAGAATAAACAAAGTTAGTAAATCATATATATGGAGAAATTCATAAAGCAAGCAAAAATGTATCTAACTATTAATAACTACCGCAGATAAATGTACCAAAACAATTATAATACTAAACGAAGATCACAAACAGAAAATAAAAAATATTTTGGAAAATATTTATCTTTTGAAATACCTGGAACATACAAGAAGAAAAACACGAGCCTACAGAAACAATTCAAAAAATAATAATATTACTATTAATCGATGTCATGACAGAAACTAATAGGGTCACAAACTAAAAATCATTAACAAATTCTTAATGCTCAACATACTGCAAGAGGTTGAGCATTAAGAATATGTATTGCCAAAAATTAATAAAAAATACACCTTTCAGTGCCCCTACCTCCTTGATAATTATGTTATATTCCTCTTTTATTACCACGTGATCAATTTGATTTATCGTTTGACAGGCTCAAGTTCGTTTATTAATGAATCTCCTTGTTCCGAAAGAAAGTACTTATAATTCTATTATTCCTACCAATTAAATTTCTTCCATTCTCATTTGTACGGTCATACTTACTATGTTTACCGATTTTTGCATTAAAATCCCCAATTATGATAGTTATTTAATATTTAGGAAGTGTATCATAAAAATTTTCTATAATTTCGTAAAATTAATTTCTGATTTCGTCATGATGATCTTCTATTCGTGCATGCACATCAATGATATTTAAAGAATTCTACACTTTCGTAAAATTAATTTTTAATTTGTCTGTCGTCATTTTTTGTTGCCTATTGATGCATAAACATTAGGGTGTCCCTTATGGTTTTGGCGAAAATTTTTGCGCTTTCTCGCACATTTTTTCCTTATGATCATAGTCTGCCAAAAACAAAATTTCATCTGAATAGGATGACATTAATCCGTGCCGAATTAAATGCTAAATTCGAATGCTAGTAATGATAGATTTCATAGAATTAAGTCAGTGTAAAAGTTATTGATTAATGTATAGTACTCAATTTATTGCTAAAATGGAATACATTTATGCTCTTTAACATAAATAGTATCCACAAGAAAACTCAAAATTATTCTTGTGGATACTGCTTTTTCAATATTTCCTTCTTGCAGTCTGGATACAGTAAAAATGAACACCGCACAACAGAAACTGCTTTTGCTCCTCATCTACAGCCAATAGTCCATTTAACACCTCTTTTAGCAGAGTTCAGAGCTTTTAAGTTCCCAACAGTTATTCGGGCTGTTATACTCGTATATGAATTGTTGGTCTTCCATGTCGAAGAGCATTCTTGAAGAAAAGAAGAGAACAGATCTCTGCTCTTGATTAACACGAAATTGTCCATTATTTTCTCTGAAATAAAGATTAGAATTGAATTGTAGAAGATGTACATTAAAGAATTAAAAAATTAAAAATTAAAATATTAAATAATGGTAATCAATAGAGCTGCCGTATTTGGAGGTGCGCTCCACTGGCTTACCAGGTAAGCCAGTGTGTCGCCTTCTCCCTCTCGATCTGCAGTTTCCACAATTTCGCCTGCGATATTAGATATTAGTATGCATATTGAAAGCGTTTGTTTGTCAATAGACTGTAATATATTAATATTATTATTATATATTAATATTAATTATCGAGAAAATGACCATTGTCCGACCAAGCAAATAAGTTAATAAGTGAATATCCCCATCTTATTTGCAATGGCGCAAAAACGAAATGTACAGCTTTCGATATGTTTCTAATGTGCTGGACGAAAACCCACTGCGAACGATAGGTGAAGAGTACAATGCAGGTCGTAAAAAATTATGTTGCTAATGTAATGGTACGTACAATGGAACCACTTCAATCGTTATCTTCAATTTAACTAGCTCCCAGAAGAATACAATAATTTACTGCCGAAGAAATTTCAAAATTAATGTTAAATACATTGGAAAATTTTGAACTTTCAAGAAACCAACTGTTATTCTTTATGAGTAATGGTGCTTTCTGTAGGCCGGTTACTTAAAAAGATTGTTCTAACTTATTATATGTTACGTATAAAATTCATGCTTTCAGTCTTCTAGCAAAAACTATTCAACTGTGATTAATTGACGAAGCTCCATAATAATATATAATTGAAGAAATAAAATTTCACTTTGAGTTCAAAATATAATTTTATTAAAATTCACTACGTTCGTTTCCCTCTACTATTGGCCTAATTTTGTAAGCATAAATTCCCCGATTGATATTTTGCACAATTTTTGGTATATTAAGTTAATAGCATTAGAGTTATCATAATTTTGTAGTTATAGTCATCATACTTAACCTTTAGCTATAAAAGTTAAAACTGTTACGGTTTTTGTATTACAATTATCATCACCTGATGAAGTTCTAGTAGAGCGAAGCGAACGTAGTCAATTTTAATAAAATTATATTTTGAACTAAAAGTGAAATTTTATTTCATTAGTTATATACTATTCAACTGTGTTATCCTGAGGTAACCATAGCCGATTCTTATAGTTGGGAACATGGTTACAGATAGCGTTATACTATTATAAATATTTTGAGGATATAATTCGATATCTTAATTAAAATTCGATCCGAAACGAGCTGCAACTATTAAACTAGTCAACTAGTCAACATTTCAAGATTAAAACAGATTTAAAAACTATTCTGAACAATTACTTCGGACCAATGACAGCAATAGAAAAATTAAAAAGTCATTGGCTGCCATTAGTGGTATCTGTCAAAATATTGAAAACGTTCACGAACAGTTATGCGCGGTAGAATAAACAAAAAATTCTTGTGTTATACGAAAATTTGAAAATGTTTTTAGACAAGAATTCAGATTTCTCTACATTAAGACAAATTTGCAATCTATAGATCGGTTAAGTTGTTTCAAAGATTATTTTACTTATGCAAATATAACTTTACTAGATGTAGAACGCTCGCTTTCTGCATATCAACACATTTTTCCCCACACCGCACTTGATTTGCTGAAACAATGGAAACACACTTAATGATGCAAATATTTAACCGTTGTTATCCACACAACGGTAAGTATTCCACCGCGTTTTATGAACTTATTATTTCTTTTATGTATATACTAACGGGTGTTCAGAAACATTCGAAGTCAAGTGGGCTCTGAACAAAAAATCGTATATCTTTACTTAAGTATTAATATACTAATTTGATAACCTATAAAATTGTATTAAGTAAATGTATCAATCTATGTCAGACATGACTTCATATTTTCAAGGCCTACTTTGACTTCGAATGTTTCTGAACACCCGTTATAAAGCGGGCGCCTATGACGCGCACCTCAATTTGGCTTCTCTAGTAATCAGTACAAAATGAAACGTATCATATAATTTTCCATAGAATTCTCCACAAATAGTACACAATATATCTCTTTTTTATATGTAGATTCTCTCTATCCGTATTTATTTTCATTTTAACTTTGATTTATACAACCACGTTGTCATCAAAGAGCGATAGAAAGTACAACTCCCGTGAATAATACCGGATGTGGTAACCAAAGTTCTTTAAAGCTGCTCTTGAAATTGTGGAATCTATAATTTCAAATAATTTTAAAACTTTTAAGAAGTAGAGATCTTGATAATAAACTTCTACAATAGCATTGCACTAAAACCATGGTTTGACATATAGAATTACAATGATCAGAAAAACATTTCTTGAAGCATTTTTGTCTGTAATGAATAGTTTAAGTTGTGACATTAGCAGAAACATTTTCAAGAAATAAACTGCTGTTGACATATATTGCCCCAGAAAGGTGTAGTTTTTGTTTGTTTCCAGAGTCTCCCCACGAAGATATTACCAAGAGCTATATTGATAGTAATCACCTGTCAGTGTTGGTTTTTATAATTCACATATATCAGTCTAATATTTTCTAAATTTTTGACTTGCTGAAAACAATTTCTATATCCTTTTTGCCATTTTTAAAATTAATAATATGTCCCATTAAATCGGTCGGTGTTTGAGGCAGTTGTGTCGTTGCAAGGAATTTGTATATTTTGTTTTATGCCCATTACATTAGCGCATTCCAAACAGCATTCGCTTGTTCTATACTAGAGGCATTTTGTCATTTTTAGACGCTTATAAACTGCTGTCTTCAAATATAACAACGACATCTTTTTTCCTTTTTGATCCCTGACATTTAATGAAGATTTATAGTTTGCCATGCCAGTGAATAGAGAGAATTGCAGAGACGTAATTCTTGAAATCGAATTCAATTGGTTCAGAACGTTCTATTCGCATCTTCTCTCTCATTTGACGAATAGAATATTGTGACGTTGTATCTCTGCTATCACCTAAAGAGTGTACACAGAATCTCTTACACTCAGCTGGCATATATCTATAAAGCAGCGACTAATTTGGGAGTAAAAAAGCTTTGGCACATCTCTTTGTAGCGCTCTGCATCGATGTACTCATACGCTGCGAAGTCTCTTCTACAATTTTATCATAGTTCATTTCATCTGAAGTTGGAAATGCCTTATCTTAATCTTCAGACGATAAAATCGTGTGTTTTTATAAATTGATTATTTGTATAGCATTGACATGTGCGATATCAAATAAGTTGTACAAATTTTATTTAAACTCCTGTATAAAGATCTTCACTCTTTTTGCAGTCTTCTCCATTTCAAATGCAAGTCAATTACATTCCGCGAACAATGTTGAATGGCTTTGGTCGAAATTCTTGCTTTCTCTCAAAATATCATGCACATTGACAGTTAGTTTTATCTTCCATGTGATATATAATAAAACTTCTAGCACTTGTCTGTTTCATGAGAATTTGTTTCCAAATATTTAGTGCTTTATATCTCCTATTAATAATCCTAAATATAGTTGAATTTAGTTGGTCCATACGCCGATCCCAGCGACTGGAAGCAGTGCTGGAAGTCTTCACGTGTTAACGTGATCAACAGTGCCTGCAATTCGGTCTGGATCTTCTCATCTCAAAACGGCGTCCTTTGAGCTTCAGTTTCAAGTATGGAAATAGGAAATCACAAGGAGCAAGATCTAGGGAGTAGGGAGCCCCTCCCTACTCCCTACTCCCTACTGACGGCAGTAGTATCCCCCGATAGTACTGCCGTCTTCGTTGAGGCTAGAAACTGACGCACAACAAGTCATGTGTTGGTTAGTGTATTGTCGTGGTGTTGGATCCACGAATTATTGCGTCACTTGGCAGGCTGCTTGCGTCGAATGTTTTCTCTTAGTCTCCGAAGAACATCACAATAAAATCGTGCATTATCTGTTTCACCTGGCGGGAGAAATTCTTTCTGTCCGGATACCATCAGCGTCATAGAAGCAAATCAACATCGACTTGACGTTGTTTGGAACTTGCCGTGCTTTCTTCGGTCGTGGTGACGATGGCGCTTTCACTACAATGACTGCTGCTTTGTATCGGAATCATTCCCATACACCCATGGTTCGTCACCAGTAATTATTCTGGTACTGAAGTTCGCATCCCTTTGGATGGTTTCTTTCAGCTCTTATACACATGAACACGATTTCGCCTTTGTTAAATGCTGCGTAACCGTGGAACAAACTTCGCAGCAATACACCGCACGTTGAGTTCGACAGACAGAATACGCTGAAAAACGCAGTACGCCAAGCCCACAATATTACAAATATCATGGATTCTTCTCCTTCGGTCTTGCGCGATAGCATCATGCACTTTTGCCACATTTTGTGGCGTGTTTTCCGTCGATGGATAACTGGATCGCTCATTATCATCAACCGACACGCGTCGATTTTTAAAACGGTTATACCTCTCATAAGTTTGCGCCTGGCGAAAGGTATCCTCACCAAACGCTCGTTTTAGCATTTTCAGGTTTTCCCTGCCGTTTTACCAAGTTTTAACCAGAATTTGATGCACGTTCGTTACTCTTTCACATCAAACATTATAGTGTCGCAAAATAACTCAAACACAACTAAACAAATCTAACCACAAAAAGTGTTTGTCACCACCATAGCGAAGTACGTTTATCAGGCTGACTTAGTATAGACGTGGCTCACACTAACTAGCGCTATAGAGCCGTACTACCATATCTCGGATGTCACGTGCAAATATAGGGATTGGGTAGCACCTCGTATGTTCCTTGCTAAGCTCGTCTTTCCTTCCATCTTATCTGCTCCTTACAAAAGGTTCCAACTTCACCTAATTCGTGCCCAACCTCTTTCCTATTTTATTTTCTTGCCATCACGCCATGTAAACTTGCCCGATATATCCCCAAATTTCCATCCACAATATGTTGTAGATGGAAATATAAATTCATTTATATTCTGTCATTTATATTTTTTATATCCTTGACAAAGGCATCATTGCCGAAACATGTAGGGTTGTTTTAAATATATATACTTTGAAGTAATAAACCAGACCTTTAATCGCCGACTTATTAAGTTTACCATATCATACCAAGGTCAGGAAAATATTATATATATATATATATATATATATATATATATATATATATATATATATATACATATATATATTAAGGTAAAATGGACCTTAAATCGCCGAATATATAAATCTACTATATATAAATATATATATATATATATATATATATATATATATATATATATATAATCCAAAAATCCCTATTACCATAACAATGGTGTAGGGCGTTTATCTTCTTCTAGCTTTTTATAAACGTTTTCCATTCATTTCTATTCCTTGTCATGTTCTTCGCTTCTGTCCATGTTTTGCCTTTCCTTCCCAGTATTTCTGCTATGACATCATTCCATGTTGTCCTTGGCCTTCCTCTTCTTTTATTTTTCATTATCCTTGCTTCCCATATCCTTCTTGTTTGTCTTGTATTTTCCATTCTATATAAATGTCCCCACCATCCTAGCTGTCTTTGTTCAATGTATTCTAACACTGACTGCATTTTCAAATCTTTTCGTATTTCCAAGTTTCTTATTCTATCCATCCTTGTAACTCCTCTAACTCTTCTTAAATACTTCATTTCTACTGCCTGTAATTTATTCTTTTGTCTTCTATTTAATATCCAGGATTCACAGCCATATGTTAATATCGGTCGGTAAATTGCCTTATATACTTTTAGTTTTGTTTCTCGGGATATCTCTTTTTTGTTAATGAAATTATTCCTCATGCTGTGGTACAGCTTTGTTGTTTTTTCTATTCTTTGATTAATCTCAGCGTCCTGGGTCCCTCTTCCATCAATTCGTACTCCCAAGTACTGGAATGTTCTCACTTGTTCTATTTCAGTTCGTTCTATTACGATTTTCGTATCTACCTGTTCATCTCCCACTACCATTACTTTAGTTTTACTCTTACTCATCGTCATTCCACTGTCCTTTAGTGTCATATTCCATGTTGTTAAATTACGTTTCAGATCTTCCTCATTGTCGGCTATAACTACTATGTCGTCTGCGAATGCCCCTTCAGAAACTTCGACTGCATTCAAGTTAAGGTGTCCAACCCTGAACTTTTACTTTCACATGCACACTGTTTGATAATGTCATCCATATAAAGAATGAACAGCATTGGGCTCAGACTTCCCCCTTGGCGCAGTCCCTCGTTTGTTTTAAATATCTCCGATTCTAAATTGTTAGCTATTACAGCATTAGTATTGTGGTTATATATTTTCTGTATTAATCGTCTTATTTTGCCATTGACACCTCTTTCTCTTAATACATTCCACAATCTTTCTCTTGGTACTTTATCGAAGGCTTTTTCCAAGTCTATAAATGCTAAGAACACTTTCTTCTGTTCTCTAGAGGCTTTTTGTATTATTTGTTTCACAGAGAATATTTGGTCTTGTGTGCTCCTTCCTCTTCTAAACCCACTTTGTGACTCATGTAACGTATTTTCGAGTTTTGTTCTTAGTCTTTTATCTATTATTTGCTCGAGAATCTTCATTGCAGTACTTAGAAGGGATATTCCTCTGTAATTATTGCATTCTTTCTTATTTCCTTTATTCTTGTATATTGGTACTATCAATGACTTCTTCCAATCGTTTGGTATTTCCTCTTCTCTCCATATTCTGTTATATATTTTCAACATTAATTCTCTTCCTCTTTGTCCTATATTTTTTATCATTTCTGCTGTTATTTTGTCACAGCCTGGCGCTTTTCCATTTTTCTGTTTTTGTATTGCTTCTTCCAGTTCGTCCATGGTAATTATTTCTTCTGTCTCTTCTTCTCCTATTATTTGTTGTTCACTAGCATTCTCGTTTTCCACTCCTCCGCTTAACAATTCCTGAAAGTATTCTTTCCACCTTTCTATAATCTTCATTCTATCGCTTAGGATCTCTCCCTTCTTATTTTGTATATAATGTGTAGATTGTGACCTTTCTTCATTCCTTACTGATTTCAAGACTCTATAAAATAGTTTTTGGTTCTCTTTACTGTTTTTTTTCATCTTTTCCCCAAATTCTTTCCATGTCTCCTTTTTTGCTTGTACTACTAAATGTTTCACTTTTTTTCTTTCTTCTTTGTATATATCGTATTTTTCCACTGTTTGTTCTGCTAAGTATGTTTTCCATGCTTTTTTCTTTATCTTAATTTGATGTCTTATTTCATTTGTCCACCATTTTGTTTGTTTTTTCTTTTTATTTTTCCTTACGCCAGTTATAAAACCCATGCATCTGCAGAAATATTCAAACAAGCCGCTATCTCCCAAGATATGTTGAATTGTTATATATATGTGATATATGATATATGAATTATGTTATTTATGTTAGATTAGAGATATTGCTATATAGTTATTATTCTGTTAGTTTTTAATTCAATTCGGTGTCTGCATTTATAAAGAGAACTTATAATAGATTTAAGAGAAGTAAATTTGTAAAATTACAAATAAAGATTTCTTTTAAAAAATCTATTTATTAAGGACCGAATCTAACTGGCGCAGTCAGTAGGATGTACCGTAACGAAATTTAAATCAAATTCTTTGAATTTTGGATCGTTTCAACGATTTGTACGGTAAACCTACAAAGAGTGAACAGTATACGCGAGTGTTGAATCAACTTTTTCAAACTAGTGCTATAGTGTAAACTCCAGCAGACAACCAAATTCAAGCTCTCCAAATCGAGCAGAGGGAATCTTCAAATCGATACCCGAGTTAGAATTAAGAAACAAGAAAACAAGGAAACAAGAAGCACGAAACAAACGAATTCACAAATGTACCCAACCGTATTTTTAATGTAAGTACCTTTACGTATTATTCTCGTTTATGCGAAATCCTTTTGGCAGTGTGTAAATAGATTACCTTAGTATAAGCTTAAGAGAATTCGAATGCATAGTTCCGAAGACGAATTAGAAAACGAATCAATTAGCTTGTCTAATAGTAATAAAGAATCGAACAAAATTCAAACCGCGAATAATAGTAAAAGTAAAGTAGTATTAAGAGAAAGTAAATTAAAAAACGTAGTAGATTGCGTGAACAATATAAACCCAGCTCAAGAAACTAAAGTTAGTAAAATGACGACCGCTAAGGACATTACTAAAAATCATATAGATATCATACCTATATACGAGGGGGATCCGAATACCTTCTCTATGTACATAGGGGCTTGTGAGTATTTAGCTACAACCTTTGGCAATGTGGATCCACAAGATCCAATTAACGAATTCCTTTTGAGGATATTCCAGTCAAAATTAGTAGGTCGCGCTTTACAGCTTGTAGGTAGTAGGGAAGTAATTAAAACATGGGCAGAATTAAAAAGCTTATTACAAACAAACTTTTGCGATCAACGTTCGGAAAAATGTCTTGTTCAGGATTTAATGCAACTAAAACCTGAAAGGGGGGAAACAGCGTACACTTTCGGTATGCGTTGCAAAAACATCCAAAATTTATTATTAACAAAAATTAAAATGTCAGAACAAGATGCTCAAAGACGGGCAATTAAAATCGAAATTCACAATGATACTGTTCTACAAACATTTTTAAGAGGTATAACACAATATGGAGATATAGGGCACCGTGTTAGATTTAGAAATCCAACTAATATCGAAATAGCCATGAATTACGTAATAGAGGAAGAAAATTTTAATTATTTTACTAAACAACCAAATACTATTAATAAATCAGAATTTAAACCAATTAGACATCATGCGCCATTACAGTCACATGTAACACAAAATAGACCAATAAATCAATACGTACAACCCTCAACATCATTAATGTATCGTCCATTCGCTCAACAAAATTTTAATCCTCAAGCTACACCATTTCGACCATTAATGTCTCAATACATTAGTAAACCAAATATGTCGGTACAAAATCGATGGCCGCAACAACAACCAATGTGGAAGCCACCACAAGCGACATGGAAGCCACAGCAGATGATGGCTAAAACACCGTCTTTTAAGTTTGCCAAATCACCAGGCCAACAAGAGCAACGACGACAACCAAGACAAACCCCTATGGAATTAGGTAGTGGTACGATGAGACAAGGAGGACCGCCACAACAGTCATTTCAATTTAGAGCCACAGGAAAACCAAACTGGATTTCCGAAGAACTCTACCACCAGAACGACAACAATGAGGAACACCAGGATACGTTGTACCCAGAATATTATTATACAGAGCAAGAACCGTATGAAGAAAACACATTAGAATACGAAGAGACAGAAGAAACCCAAGAAGAAGATGGAAATTTTTCGTTGTCAGCCTCGACGAACAGTCAGATCTAGCAGAAGAAATCGATAATATAAAATTAAACACAAACACGTCTTCAGTGTTACCATATATAATATTACCAGAAATTAATGCTAAATTTTTAATAGATACAGGATCTACACGATCTATGGTAAGTACCCGTAAAGTAAGCGAATATTTTAGTGATTATGTAGAAAAAGAACCTTTTACAATACAAACCGCACACGCTATTACTAGACACGAAAATGTAATTTATATACCAAGTTTTAAAACGTTTAAGGCACCAGGGGAAATATTAAAATTTCATGTCTTTAATTTTTCGGAAAATTATGACGGTTTAATCGGAGTAAATTTATTAAAACAATTAGGCGCTATAGTTGATGTCCCAGAAGGAATGTTACGTACAAAATTTGGCGATATAAAAATTTGTTGGGAAAATAATAAAATTAAATTAGGGCCTAGAGAACGTCGAATTATAAAATTACCAATTACAAAAAATTATTCTAATATACTAATAAATCACCAAGTAATGGCTCCAGGTGTTGAAATACCATCATCACTGTCAAATGCAAGAGACTTTCACGCCTTAACAGAAGTTGTAAATTTTAATAATCACGCAGTAGAAATTGAAGTAAAAAAGCCGATACCAGTTGAAATTTATAGAGAAAATTATGAGACCGGGAACAAAGCTAAATATAATGCGAAACAAATCGAATACATGCAGGGAGAAAACGTAGTAGGAAAACTTCGATTACAACATCTTAATGAAGAGGAGGCAAGAGGAATTAAAAATTTGTGTCTAAAATACAGAGATATCTGCTACGATGAAAGATTACCATTAACTTTCACAAACAGTGTCAAACATACCTTAAATATGAAAAATGAAACACCTGTGTATATAAAACCTTACAGGAAATCACCGCAACAGAAGAACGAAATCAAACAACAAGTAAATAAATTCCTACAACAAAATATTATCCAAGAGAGTATCAGCCCATGGTCAGCACCGGTGAGTATAGTACCGAAAAAGATGGATGCATCAGGTGAAGTGAAATATCGAATGGTGATTGATTATCGACAGCTAAATGATCAGACCATCGACGATAAATATCCTATACCGAATATAGCGGATATACTTGACAAATTAGGCCGTGCGCAATATTTTACGACATTAGATCTTGCATCAGGATACCACCAAATAGAAATGGCACAGAAGGATGTACAAAAAACCGCCTTCTCCACAGAACAAGGTCATTACGAATTCAAGAGAATGCCATTCGGACTCAAGAATGCACCGGCTACATTCCAACGAATGATGGACAGTGTTTTAAGAGGCCTGCAAGAAGATATATGTCACGTATATCTAGACGATATAATAGTGTATTCCACAAGTTTACAAGAACACCTGCTAAAACTTGAAAAGATATTTCGAAGATTGAGGGAAGTAAACTTAAAGATACAATTAGATAAGTGCGAGTTCTTACGACGAGAAGTTGCATATTTAGGACATGTAATTACAGAAAAAGGCGTACAACCAAATCCGCAGAAAATCGATGCAATACGAAGATATCCAATACCAAAAACGATAACCGAAATTAAATCATTTCTAGGACTTTTAGGCTACTATAGAAAATTCATTAAAGACTTCGCAAAGTTAACAAAACCTATGACAAAGTGTCTAAAAAAGGGATCAAAAATTGAAATAAATGAAGAATATAAAAGATGTTTTGAAACATGTCGGAATATATTAATGGATAAGCCAATTTTACAGTACCCTGACTTTGAAAAGCCGTTTGTAGTTACCACTGACGCATCGAACGTCGCTGTAGGGGCAGTTTTGTCGCAAGGACAAATTGGAAGAGATAAACCCGTATGTTATGCTTCTCGGACACTAACCGAAACAGAAAAGAAGTATTCTACTATCGAAAAAGAACTTCTAGCCATCGTATGGGCTACAAAATACTTTCGACCATATCTGTACGGTAGAAAATTTATCGTATATACGGATCATCGTCCTTTAGTATGGTTAAATTCACTTAAGGAACCTAATTCTAAATTAGCGAGATGGAAAATCAAACTCGAAGAATTTAACTTTGACATTGTGTACAAAAAAGGCAAATACAATACCAATGCCGACGCATTATCACGAATAAAATTGAACGCACTAGAAACCGACTCAATGGCAAACAACGTGGATGATAGCTCAGAGCAATTGATAAAAGAAATTGACGAGTACCTAGAGGGAATACCAATGCAACCTATAATGCAACAAGACCTAGACGATATAATAGGTTACGGAGAAGATACGGATACCGCATCAGAACAAGGAAGTAGTGAAAGAACGGACACTGCAACAGAACAGGAAAACGAAAACTTAGTAGAAACGGAACATTCTAACGTAAATAAGGAACCAAAGGTATCAATACCAACAATGGATGAGGCAATAGACATTAAAAACCCGCAGTATCACATTAAATATACTTACCTTGACGAGGTAAACGTTGAATTCAACCAAGACCAGGGAAAGAAGATTTATAAGGTACAAATACCAAAAGAAAATAACGAAGGAAGAATATTTGAATTCATGAGAGATTATATGGACCAAGGTAAACATTACTTGTATTTCGAGAAAGAGAAACTTTATAAAGAATTTTGTAAAGTATACATTGACAATTTCAATGATAAGGGACCGAAATTATATAGATGTTTATTAAAATTACAAGTAATTAACAACGAAGAACAACAAAAAGAAGCAATTAAAAACTATCATGAAGGAAAAACTAACCACCGAGGTGTATACGAAACATTAAAACAATTACAGAGAAAATATTACTGGAAGAATATGAAAGATACAATTTCGGCATATATAAGGAGATGTGAAGAATGTAATAGAAACAAATACGACCGACACGCACCACACCCAGAATTAAACATCACCGAAAAATTCGATCAACCATTTCAAAAAATACATGTAGATACGTTTGTTATTGAAAGCAAAATTTATTTAACATGCATCGACGCATTTACCAAATTAGCGCAAGCCATATTAATAAACAGCAAAAACGCAGTAGAACTAGTAGATTCATTAATAACCTACTTTTCATTATATGGTGTACCGGAGGAAATTGTGATGGACGGAGGAACCGAATTTACCAACGACTTAGTAAAAGAACTCTTAGAAAAACACAAAGTAAAAACACATATCACCACCCCATACAACCCAAATTCAAATAGTAACGTAGAACGTTTACATTCCACCATTATCGAACACATGAGGATATTACGAGAGAAGAACAAAGAGGAAAGTACAGAGAAACTAATGAAATTAGCAATAATCGGTTATAATAGTACAATACATACAACAACAGGACTAACACCATTAGAGGTAACATTCGGACACACTAAAACTCACGACCCGTTTGATATATATTACAATAAAACATTTTATAATAACTATCTCACGAAACACGCAAATAGAATGAAATTGTTATATGAAAATTTAGGAGAAAAGGTACAAAAACAAAAGACAAAAACCATCGAGAAACGAAATGATAAACTTAAAACAAAACCTTTACAAGCAGGACAGGAGGTATATGTTAAACGACCAAAGGGTTATAAAAGTAAAACCGTTTCAGGATATACGGGACCATACGAGGTAATTAAAATATGTAAAAACGGAACGGCGCTGATTAGGGATAAAAAGAATAAAGAACGAAGAGTCCATGTAAGAAATTTAAAATATGGAATTATTCCAGATTCCTCATCGGAACCACCGAACTTGCCGGAGACGTCAACATAAGAGAAATACAAACAGCCACGAGATTATTACCGGTGAGACTAGGAACAGCATGGAATACGGAAACGTACTGGCAATATATTAATATTCACCACATAGATACACTAATATTAGAAGCTAAGGAATTAGAATTAAAATGAATGAATTGGATAAACTTAACGCAAAATGCAGTCGCACATACCGAAAGTTATACGAGTACGTTTGAATTAGAAAATTATCATAAAATATTAAGGTATAATTTAGAAATAATGAATAATAATATTATGCAACTAAATCCAAAAGACAGAGTAAAAAAAGGGGCGCTATAAACATCGCAGGTAGTATTATTAAAACAATAACGGGCAATTTAGATCAGGAAGACGCTGAACGGTATGATCAAATTATTAGTAACATAGTGAAATCACAAAATAAGTTGAAGGATATCACAGACAACCAAATGGTATTTTTAGCAGAAACAGTAAATAACATATTTAAATTCATTAATAACAGCTTTAACGTTTGCTAAATTAGAAACATATCATGATTTATTAAAGGAAATAATTACATTCGACAAGCAAATTGATTCCGTGAAGTTACCTCTAGAACCAATAATCAACGAATTATATTATTTAAGCAAAATAATAAAAGTAAAAGCTTATATTAAAGATAAAACTATTGTATTCATAATCCTTGTACCGCTAGTAGAAATAGAACCCTATAATTATTACCATTTAAAATCCTTACCTATTCAAATAAACGAAACTCAATTCAAGTCCTTACAACCTACTTGTCCTACTTTAAAATACCTAGCGATAAATGAGAATAATTACATGCATTCAAATAGTATTTGTAATAAACTAAAAACGGAAGAGTATATTTGTGACCTGGAGGAGACCCACACCTTGATGAAGAAGTCACCATGCGAGGTCCAACTGCTGGCGTATTCGAACAATTACACTAATTGCATTTTTATACACTGGAAAACATACCTACAACAAGTAAAAGTTCTTTCTTTGGAGACTGTTTAAGTAAAAACTTAAAAAAGGGGTTATATACCTTTTTTTTTAAACAAGTAAAAGTGTTTAGAGTGTTAAGCAATCAATGGATAATAATACTTACATTAATAATTTGTGCCATTGGAACATACTTGCTAACCAAATACATATTGATGAAGAAAATAATAACAGAAAGAAAGGTGAAAAGAGGAATAACTAAGAGAAAAGTGAGGAAAAATATAATTGAAAAAGTTGAAGAAAGAAAGCATCCCTTAGAGATGATCCTCCAAGACGATGCTTCCCTCTAGGCCCGGAGGAGTTATAAAACCCATGCATCTGCAGAAATATTCAAACAAGCCGCTATCTCCCAAGATATGTTGAATTGTTATATATATGTGATATATGATATATGAATTATGTTATTTATGTTAGATTAGAGATATTGCTATATAGTTATTATTCTGTTAGTTTTTAATTCAATTCGGTGTCTGCATTTATAAAGAGAACTTATAATAGATTTAAGAGAAGTAAATTTGTAAAATTCCAAATAAAGATTTCTTTAAAAAATCTATTTATTAAGGACCGAATCTAACTCGCCACATATCTCTTTCGTTGTAGTTATTATTATTTCTTTAAACCTATTCCAAATTTCTTCGATAGTTCCATTAATTTCTATATTTTCTACTCTTTCGGCTATCCTTTTCTGGAATTTTTCAGCAATGACTTCACTTCTTAATTTGTATATTCTAAGTGATTCTATTTGGTCTTGTTTCTGTGTATATATATATTGCTTTTCCTTGTTTTGAACTTTTTCTTTTATTCTTGATATAACCACAAAGTGATCGCTTCCTATTTCCGGCCCTCTTCTTACTTTCGTGTCGCTCACAATTCTTCTGTTATTTTTGTCAACTAATATGTAGTCAATTATGGACCTCTCCCCCCTACTCTTGAGTTCTCTAGTATATCTGTGTATATTTTTGTGTTGGAAAAGAGTGTTAGTTATTACCAAGTTGTGTATAATGCAGAAGTCCAGCATTCTTTTTCCATTGTTATTTCCAACAGTCTCCCCGTTTGTTCCCAATACTTCACTATATTCATCGTCTCTTATGCCAACTCTACTGTTGAAATCTCCTACTACAAACATTATACCTTTCGCGTCTTCCACCACTAATGTTAGTTCTTCCCAAAATTTATTCTTATTTTCTGATGTATCATCTTCGTTTGGCCCGTACACCACTATTATTGTTTTCGTTCTGTTTCTTTCCTTCATCTCTATTAGTAATATTCTTTCTGACCAGGCATTCCATCTATAAATTTGGTTTTCTAATTTCTTGTGTATAATGCATCCCACTCCTGCAGCTGCTCTTTTTTCTTTTCCTACACCACTATATATCATAATATGACCATTGTCCGTCTTAATAATTCCCTGTGCCTTTTTCTTTGTTTCCGTAATTGCTAATACATCCACTCCTAACTCTTCAAACTCCTTTTCTAATTCCTTTTCTTTTCCTGTTATGCTCTTTATATTCCAAGTACCAATTTTCCATGTTTCACTTTCTTTATCCTTACTTTTCTCTATCTTTTTAATTTTTTGTGTATCATCATTATCATACTGATCATTATTTTGTTTATTTTCCTTTATCATATCCTTTTTCTTGTCCGGGTCATCATCTTTATTTTCACTAGTCTTTGCTATTAGTTTTTTGACACTATTTTTGGGATTTTCTTTTCTCGTGCCAATTCTCGTTCCTCCTTATTCCAATTCCCCTTTTCCCTATTCCATCTCCATTGTTCTCCCTCTACTATTAACTTTTGGAATCCTATCTTAACAGTTTTTCCTTTCATTCTCTCTTCTTTGGCCTTTCTTCGTATCTTTTCTTGTATTTCTGTTTCCTCTTTTGTCATGTCATCGTTAATGTATATATTTTGTTCCATAAACCCTCTCAATTTGCCCTTATTTTTCATTATTTTTATCTTATCATCTATATTCTTCAGTTCTATTAAGCAAGTTTTTGGACCCAGTTGTTTCACCGCTTTAATTTCAATTTGTATTTCCATGTACTTCTTGATAATATCTTCCACCGCTACCTTTAATTGATCTTGATCACTCCCATCTATTTTCAAGCCTACCATAACTGCGTTCTTTCTTCTATTCATACCCTCGAGTTTATCTAATCTTCCTTTGGCACTTCTAATTTCTTTTTTCAGTTCTTCGTTTTCTTTTCTAATCTTCTCATTTTCTTTCTTGATTTCTTTCATTGCTTCCATATATTTATCTTGTTTTCCCTCTATGTGTTGCACTTGTGTAACTAATCCTCGCATCATTTCCACTAATTTATCTAATTTACTTTCGTCACTGCTTGCTTCTTTGTCTGGTGTTCTGGTCAGCTTTTTACTCTTTTTGAAGATTTCGGCTACGTCTTTTTGATTTCTCTTTCTTTTTCATTCATCCGTGGTACTCCCATCACTGTCCATCGCAAACAATGTCTATCCAGGCCCCCAAACCACTAAGCTAGTTATCTCGTTAATATTTCCTAATATTTTATAAGCCGGACCTGTTCCTTATTGATATATTTAAACATTTATTTAACTAATTGCTATTTAATTAATAGTTAAAAAGCAGGTAAGGACAAAATCACGTTTGATTCATGTTTGTATAACCATTTCAAATATTTATTTTAAAATTTTCGGATCACATTTATTTGATTTTATTTCACACTAATTCGAAATTCGCTCGTGCGCCACAAATTTATTTATGTCTTACTAGTCCTTGTTTTTATTGTGCCATATGTTTATATTGTCGGATGCTGGCCTCTTTCGTGAGTAACCGCCCACATCTCTCTCTATCTCTTTTCCGTTGTTATTGCAAACACTAACATATATTATTTATTTTAATCATGTACTTATCTCTTCCACTATTTCACAAATTTACACCTTTGTGTATCACTTCTAATTATTTACTAACAATAATACTTTATTACACTCGCAAAAACCTCGTATTCGATAAATTCTTGCGGAGCCAAAATTACACGTCTATTCTCTATAACTACACGCTACAACTATCTATATATATATATAATAATATAATCGCCTACTGATTAGGTTTACCATAGGGCTTACAATACCGGGATTCCGGGATCCCGAATACCGGAATCCCGGACGATTTTTGTCCGTTATTAAAAACCGGTATTTATGTAAAAATACCGGTATTTTGGTATTACATTAGTTGATAAAAATCGAATTTATGCACATTATAAATCTAATTTAAAGTAATATTAATTAATTACAAGAAATCTATATCAGGCACATTTATTACACATTGACATACCGAGCCGAATATGGCACCATCGAGAAGCGGCGGTGTCTGCAATATAAAGCGATTGTTTATGTTTTACGTCTACTACCCAATGAATAGGTCTCGTTTATACAAATACATAAAGTGTGTAACACAAAAATTATTAAATAGTTTAGATTAGATTGTTTAATTTTGCAAATCAGCTGTAGTGTTTACAAGTAAAAATTATATTTTAAATTTTCAATTTTATTTTTCATTCCGTTGTGTCTTGTGGTGTGTGGATTATGTGCTCTTGTTTTCTGGTTTTATTTCTAATAATTGAAAATTATATAACGGTATTTAAATACTGATTAATCCATATGAATTATATGATACGGTAAGTTTATATTTGTATTAATGTAAGTTAGAGTGTAATTAATTTACAAATATTAAAATTAATAGGCATAAACTGCTATACCCCCTGAAAGATGAATACATTTACGGAGCACCGAAAAGGACAGGACGAAACTTCAGTTTGGAATCATTTTTTGATTGAAAAAAACGGACAGGTTGCTAAATGTAAAAAGTGCGCGAAAAAAATAAAGTGTACAGGAGGATCCACAAGTGGCCTTCATACTCACTTAAAAACGATACATGGACTAAATCTTAAAAAGAAATGTGAATCCCCCCATGATGTCGAATCAAGTGTTTCTAAACAGCCTAAATTGTTAATAACAAATTATTTTAAAAATAATAAAAACGAAAAACTTTCAGAAGTGCTTGCCCGAATGACAGCTCGCGATGGTTTGTCTTTTAATATTTTTATAAAATCGTATGACACAAGTGAAGGCTTAAAGGCAAGAGGATTCAAAGACATACCAAAATCTGCAGTCACTATTAGAAATATGGTACTTGAATATAGTAAAATTATTAAACAGTCTACAGTGCATGAAATTTCTAGACTGAAATCTGAAGGTAAACGTTTCAGTATCACATTTGACGAATGGACATCTATTCGTAATCGGCGCTACATAAACATTAATGTACATTCTGTTGGAGGAACAATGTGGAATATCGGATTAGTGCGCGCTTACGGATCCGCTCCAGCAGAAAAATTCTTATCCCTTGTAGAAGAAAAATTGAAAGATTTTAAATTAGATATATCTAAAGACATAGTTGGAGTAACTACTGACGGTGCGTCGGTTATGATAAAATTAGGAAAAATTATAGATGCTGAACATCAACAATGTATGGCACATTGCATAAATTTAGCAATTACTGATGTTTTGTATAAGTCAACTTTGAACCCGAGTGTGGATATTGATGTTGTGGAGCAAAATTATAATGATGACGATGTTAATGATGTTGACGATGACGATGATAACAATGACGACGATATCGACGAAGAAGATGGTAATGGAATTATTATAGAGTTAGATGCTAGTATTACTACAAGTAATATAAATATTAAACATACTGGTATATCATCTCTAGTTTCAAAAATTCGGAAAGTAGTGAAAACATTTAAAAATTCACCTTCTAAAAATGATAAATATTTACAAAAGTACGTGAGAGAATAATTAGGTAAAGAAACAGCGCTAAAATTAGATTGTCAAACAAGATGGAACAGTATGTTATTTATGTTAGAAAAATTTGAAGAAATTAAATTTTGTATTCAAAAAGCGCTTATTGACATTAGTTCCGATATTCATTTTTCTGACGAAGAATTTAATTTATTATCTTCAATTATTGCTGCTCTTACTCCTGTAAAATTAACAGTAGATGCATTATGCCGAAAAGATGCAAATCTTTTGACGGCTGACGCTTCTTTAACATTTATGTTAGATACTCTTTCCCAGCAAAAATCTGCAATTGCATTAGAATTATTGGAAGCATTAAAATCTCGAATTTTACTGCGACGAACTGAATTATCACAAATACTTCAATATCTGCAAAAGGGCTCACAAGATGTTGGAGAAGTATTTAAACGCATATCCAAATTTACAATCATTAAAAAAATTGTAAGCTTAACTAATTATAACACTTGTGGACATCAACATTTACGAATTGTTACCTTAACATTATATAACGGTGATAATAATAATGTACATCCTATGAAGTGCCTAACTAATATAATTAGAATTTTAGAAGACATCCCGAACTACAAACAACAGCTGTAAATAATCAGAGCTATGTTGAAAAACAGTGCTCAAGAGTAGTTTATGCGCATTGAAGGATATTGCACTGATCTGTCAATATTTATACAATTATTCAAGAAAAATTACTGGGATGAAACCCAACAGAACCGCGCGAAGATAAATCTTCTTACTGGAAAAAAAAAGCATGGGATTAAAGTCCAGGGAAGCTTATGCTTCGAGAATAATTGCAAACATGTAGCTGATTTAGATGAAGCTACTATAGCTAGACAACTCCTAAATCATTTTATTCACACGGACACACATGCAATTATTTGTAAACGTGTGTTAATGACATGGATGCTCTAATAGGTATTCTCAGAAGACTAGATGATTATACCGAAAATAACCAAGGCAATAGCGTACATAATAATAACAGAAATTTTCCAAATAAAAATTATAATAACGTCAATAATTTCAATAGACCTTATAACTTTGCAAATAATAATAATAGATGGATGAGCAATTCTAATAATAATTTCAATAATCATATGCACAATTCATCTAATAATTATCATAATAATTCTAAGAATTTTAACAAGAGAAATATTAATCCACATACGATGAATTATACTGGTAATCATCCAAATTCTTGTATACAATCAACTCTGAATAGAAAACAACACTATTACCGGAATAATAATTTTAATAATCCCCCAAATAATTATACTAATAATAATTTTTCAAGACGTAGTAACTGTAATAATCATAATAAGAGGTCGTGGTCATGTTAATAATTATCGACGAAGACATCGTTCATTATCACTTATCACCCAGAATACAAGACTCTGAATTTATCCAAAAAAAACTCCATTGGAAAAACCGAATTTATACGATAACCCGACACCAAGCATATCAACATGCAAGCAACTAAATAATAACGATAGTGGCTTACCATTCAACATTAATAATATTAAATTTTATCAAAATCCAGAAGAATTTATTTATAACTATAGAAGATACAGGAAATAATATATTAGATACACATACATTACCAATTATACAAATAAAAATAAATGATATAATTGTAACTGTCTAATAGATACAGGTGCGGAAATAACATTATTACTTGATCAAAATGCAAAATTAATTAAAGATTATGATAACAAAACCATTAAAATAAAAGGTACTAATATTAAACGTATAAGTACAATACATAAACGAATATCAACAGAGGTAGAAATTAATAATCATAACTATTTAATGCAATTTTACATAATTGAAAAACTACACTATGATTGCATAATAAGGATAGACAATATCCAAGTATTGGGAATGATATTAAACTTTGAAAAGGGTAAAATAATAATTAATAAAAATGAAATTAAGTTAGAAAGAATCTTAACTGAGGTTGAAAAAGATGTGTATGTGAATTATAGAGAAAATAATTTAAATATTGTTATAAATAATTTAATATGTGGGATGGAATGGTGAGAATAAGGATATCGAAGTTTGGATAAATAATAATTATAATAATAATGGAATGGAATCTGGAATTAATTATAAGTCAGTAGGATTTGAAGAGGATAATGATGTAGGAGAATATAATGTACTTGAAGTAAGAGAAGATATAAATATGTATAACTCAGTTAACAATTTAAAAGAATTAAAAGATATAATTAAAATGCAAGAATTCAAGGATGAAAATGTTACCCGACAATTAACAACAATATTATATAATAACATACAACTTATTAATGATGTGATAATATTTGCAAAGGATTACGAACACAGTATACGTATAGATAAAGGTGATCCTTTAGTTAGTAAGAACTACCAATACAGTACTATTATCAAGAAAGAATAAACAATGAATTAGCTCACTTAGCAAGAACCGGAATTATCGAAAGGTCCAACACATATTTTATTAATGCAATTGTAATCGTTAAAAAGAAAGATGATTCTCTACGAATATGTCTAGATGCACGCTCATTAAATCAACGAATTAAACCAAAATTCGAAATGCGCAAAATATGGACGTACTACTTACAAAATGTGGTAATAAGAAAGTGTACAGTAAATTAGACTTAAAAAATGCTTTTTGGCTCATAAACTTAGAAAGAAACTCAAGGAAATATTGTGGTTTTATAGTGAATGGAGTGGTTTATAAATTTCTAGTATGTCCTTTTGGATTGAAAACATCACCTGCTGCTTTAATTAGATTTTTACATAAAATATTGGACAAATATGAACATTATCTTGATGACATAATAATATTTTCTGACAACATCCAGCAATATTTACAACATTTAACTATTATACTCAATACTTTAAAGAACGAAGGTATGAAATTGAACTTAACAATATGTCAATTTTTCAAAGAACAAATAAATTATCTTGGATACGTAGTAAATGAGAAGAGCATCTTATTAGATCTACAGCGTTTGGACGAAATTAGAAACTATGTATCCCCGACCTAAAAATTTAAGAACACTTAGAGGATTTTTAGGAATTTTAAACTACTACAGAAAATTCGTTTCTAACTATAGTCAACAAACTCTACCCTTACTTAATTATTAAAGAAATGTATTAAATGGAACTGAACAACTGAATGCGAAGATAACTTCATAAGATTGAAAGAAAATTTCGTAAACAATCTCAAATTACACCATCCTAATTGTAATTTACCGTTCATAGTTCGTACAGATGCGTCACATCATACTATAGCCGCAGAACTTGTATAAATGAAAGATGAACAAGAAACACCTATATATTTTATCTCGAGAACATTGAAACCTTGCGAAACCAGATATACGATCTCAGAAAAGGAAATGTTAGCAATAGTATTGGCTCTAACAAAATTAAAATCTTATTTTATTGGAAAAGGATTTACCTTAGAGACAGATCATAGAACTCTCATAAACATCATGAGTACGAAATTAAATAACAATCGTATATACAGATGGACACTTCTAATACAACCTTATGAAATCGATATAAAATATAGACCTGGTAAAGAAATGGTTACAACAGATGCTCTATCAAGAAAAGATGGTGATACGAAAAAACAAAACATTTGTATAAATCTCATTAAATTACATAAACAAGGTTTGTTTTCTTATAAAAAGCTACAAGAAATACAAACATCAGAGGAATTTATTGAAATCAGAAATCTACTTAAGGAAATCAACATTTATAAAGGTATGCAAATAAAGAATGGTCTTATAACTAAGCTGATAGGAAAAACCGAAGTATTTGTCATAAATAAAAACCATACAAGGGAAATTGCACTTTATTTACACAATGCTTATACTCATATAGGAGCCAGAAAATGTTGGTTACTTTTTCGTGAAGCATTTTACTGTGTTAATGATGAACGTATTATAAAGAGTGGAATTAAAAACTGCATAACATATGAACTAACTAGCAAAAGACAAAAATATTACCAACAAAAACATAAGCCATAATATAATAACATATAATAATTTAGAATTAATTTCAATAGACTTTCTTTCAAACCTGATTCCTAGTTCAAAAGGATATAAACACATACTGGTCATAAGTGATACTTTTTCTAAATTTTTAAAATGAATACCAATTCAAAGATGCAATACCGAATCTGTATTACAAGCATTACAGGGTTATTTCTTTCAATATGGCACTCCAACAGCAATTCTATCAGACAACGCTACATATTTCACTAATGATAAATAAAAAGAATTTCTTCATATTCGAAATGTTGAAACATGCTACAGGTCTATAAGATACCCTCAAGGAAACCCGACTGAGATATAGTCGCGAAACGTAAAATTATTTACGAATTTTATTAATTGACAAACACAATAAATGGGCAAAACATATACAACAAATAGAATTCATTTTAAATCACACACCTAGCACTGTACACAATTAATGTCCTATTACAATATTTACTGGACAAGAACCAGAAAGACCTTGGGAAAATGAGGATTTTATGAATTTAGCTTGAAAGACTCCAAGAAGTTAGAGAAAAACTCAAGACCCGGAAAGATAAATCGAAAAAGAAAAGGATGACCAACCAAAAGAAATATAAATCATATCAATTGTAGATTTGATTATAGCTAAAAGTTTACGCGTAACTGATAAAAATAAAAAGATTATGGGAAAACTTCTCAGACCATATCAAGGTCAATATAAAATAAATGAGTTAATTGAAACAGATACTAACTCTATCAAAGGGAGATACCACATTTCTATGCTTCAAGATCACCTAGCTAATATATAAAAAGCTTCATGGATAAACAAAAAGAAATAAAGTCTAATATTTACAATTATAAACAAAACTTAAATCTAATATACAATTTTTACATACAAGAAAACAAATCACAGTTATATTTAGTTATAAAAATAAATTATTTTATGTAAATAAGATAGTATAATTTGAAATAAAAGAATAATATGCCACTTTGTAAATTAAAAATTACATATTAAATCATAAAACAAATATTTAACATAACATATAAATAATTTTAAAATAGCAAGACAGTAAATATGAATAAATATGATAAGCACACACTAAAGTGTTAAACAAAATAAATTAAACACAAATACATATATATAAAAAAAATATTTAAAAGAATTATTCATTTACAGAGTTAAGAAAAGTTACATAGTTAATAAAGATTTAAAGTTTATAAGCATTTCTATTTTAAATAATTATTTATAAAAAAAAGAGTTAATAAGTTAAGTTCATTTTAAATATAATAATGTTATCTATCAATTTATATATACAAATATTAATAAGATGAATTATTCTTCAACAAATATACATATGCAGTCAATAAATTTTACTCCTTGGCACATTTCCTGAAATCGGAAAAATTGTTCTGCATAAAATTTTCGCGCTTAGTCACGGGGGTAATGTAGTGGGGCAGTGATGGCCTAAAATAACATTCAGGCACAGTATACAAGTAATAAGAAACAATATTCAAAACAACATAAACTTTGTATCACATGAGTAATATATGTAACGTCATTGTAAAATCATAATTAGTTTTTCTATTCTGATACCGAATTTAATTATTTTCTATTTACAAATGTATTATATTTTGCTATTTCAGACTTCAATTCATTTATTTATCGCGATAAATTAAACGACTAATTACGATTATTAAAATAATGAACAAATATTATGACCAATATTGTATAATGACGTTGGTTAACCCTTATAAACGTCAGTGTAAAATACATTAAGAACACGTGACTTGGTCAAATTAGAGACAAGGTGTTATAATATAATATTTGGCATTTAAATACGAAGAAAACGAGAATGGTAGTAAAGAATAAGCATGTAAACCCCTTCTTTCAAGTTATATTGGGTTGCCTATTCAGAACACATATAGTACATAAAGTAAATACATCGAATTAAGTTTATCCAAGAGATTAATATTAAAAATTTATAAAGACTGATATTAGAAAATGGTATTATGCCCCTTGAAATTACGTGAGTTAATATCTTTAAAATATGTATCAACAAGAGAAGTTATATCTTTTAAGAAAATATAAGAATCTATTTTCGCTTGGGTACCTGTTGTGTTTGTAGAAAATGGAGATTTCAGGCCCTGAATATTTTCTAGATGATAAAAATTCGGTGAATATCCAACAGGAACTGGATGATTAGGTGATATGTTGCGCTTCTCGTACGGCTGGATAATATCCTCTTCGTAGAGTTGTTTACGGACCAAGTCCTCGAGGTTTTCCACTAGGTTATGTAAATTCTATTTTATTGAAATGTTTTTTGATATACCAAAAAGGATTTAGGATCTTCTTTTAAGTCGCTGCTTGATTATTAACCAATTTAGATACGATGAAAAACTTATTTATGATAGTTATAATGAAAAATAGTACTTCTTCTATCGAAGACAGCCTAATAACAAGGTAAATATACTTTCCCATATTTATAACACCACCTTTGAATACTAATAGGTATTTAAAATAAATTTTGAATAATATTTTAAAGGATGAGTTCAAAAATTGTCTATTCTTTTCAACTACATGGAAAAATCTCCCTTAATTACAACTTTTGTTTTTGTCGTCTTGACTACCATAGGAAGTAGTAGAAAAATTAATCATGTTATCCTAAAAATTGTGCAATGATTCCGAATAATTAAAATAAGATAATTTTCATCAGTATTTCATCCACCTGATGAAGCCATTGTATGGCGAAACAATATTGTAGTGGTATTTACAATAAAAGAATTTTTGAAACTAGAAGTTTAATTACTTATTTCTTGGCGTTATAATGAAGTTTCAACAAGTATCTCCTTTTATCAGAATAATTGAAACATACATGAGTAGGTAAACCCCACCAGTTTTGTATAATACAAAGGTATTTTTAATAATATAAAATATTATTAAAAATCTGGTGTGAAGAACACCTACGTCTCTGGAGATAGGATATATTCGGACACGTTCACAAAAAATATTAATAGTGAACCTGCATTTGTGTTCTTCACACCAGATTTTTAATAATATTTTATATTATTAAAAATACCTTTGTATTATACAAAACTGGTGGGGTTTACCTACTCATGTATGTTTCAATTATTCTGATACATTACACATGCGGTTAAGCCGTAGTACGAGTGAAGACACAAACAAAATGCAGTTTGCTAGAGAGATTGGCTGTGCCACCTTTGGAAGGGCGTCGTTACTTCATATTAATTATGTGGACGGTATGCGAGGTACTTCGGCTGTCTGACAACAGGCAGAGCCGAATTTACTTCTGCGCCCGGTCTGGATAATTACGGTGATAGGGCGATGTGGTTCTTTTTTGTGTGTCTGGGAATATCCTTTCTCCAGCAGGGGCGTACCGATGAGCCTGTAGAAAGGTGAAATACGTATCTACGTCTCTGGGGATAGGATATATTCGGACACGTTCACAAAAAATATTAATAGTGAACCTGCATTTGTGTTCTCCACACCAGATTTTTAATAATATTTTATATTATTAAAAGTATCTCCTTGGTCAAATAACTATTTAAGATAATTTTGACAATCTTTAATAAAATAATTCTCTGAATGTTACTTATATGCGTCTTTCTAGTAATTCAACGTTAGATATTTCTCTAACAGCCTATTCTCATTCTAATAATACCCTCTTACGTGATCTCAATTGCCTATTATAAATAAGGTTCAACCAATATTCATAATTATTATAATGATGTTAACAAAAATTTGTACAAAGATATTTAAATCATAATTAGTTTTAAATTCTTGATTTATCGCGATATTTAGTGATGATAAATTTATAAATAACCGAATAAAATAACTAAACAAATAAAAATATTCAAATTAGTTCGACATCGTGATTTTAAAAACTAATTTTGATCTTACATCGATATTACATACTCTTTAATTAACTTAAAGCATTTTTCAAACCATTATATTTCAGATATAACAATCTTGGGACAAATATTTTATTATGTAATGAATATACTAAGGATGTAAGCTGTACTATATATATATATATATATATATATATATAAAGAAAAGGAAAACCACGAAAACCTACTCGGCTGTCCGAGTAAGTTTTCCTTCTCGTTTAAGGCGAATGCCGACAGCTTAACATCTTAAGCCGCTCCACGGACGCATACATAATAATAACTCATGTCTTGCGTTTCCCTGTTTTTATGGTCTATCTATTTTTGAATACTAATGCATGATTTATTATTATATTGGAAAGCATCTTTGAATAATTTTATCCATAGCAACTACAAATGTATAAGTATGACATTAATATACTGTCATTTATATTTTATATTCCTTGAAAAAGGCATTATTTGTCGAAACATGTAGGATTGTTTTAAATATATACATTTTGAAGTAAAACCAGACCTTAAATCGCCAGCAAATTGAATTTACCATATATATCAATCAAAAAATTTAATTAGTTATTTACAGACTAACAAGCCACATAATCGATTATGATAAAATTTTGTGTGTGTTCCTTACGTTGCGTAGAAGATTGTTATCATATTTTTTTTACATTACGATGAACAATGCATTTTGGTCTGCGAGCGCAGTTATCGAATTACTATGTGTGATTAGAACAGATAGAAATTCCCTATCCTCATGTACATATGTAACATGTTCGCGAATCGGAAAACCATCTGCTCTGTTTGTTTATACACCAGATGAAATAACGAAGAATATTGTGTATCCAAAAGCATTGGAGTGACAGATTGATTATAATAAAATATCACTGATTTGATATTTAATTAGAGAATAAACAAAATTTTATATCTGTCAATGGCAGTTAACACAAAACAAGTTCTAATTTTTCTATAGAATGTGGCTGAGCAAACATCAGGCCACGGGCAGCTAGTCCTTGTTCAATACTATTACTTGATGTTTAAGTAATTATTGCGTTTATTGTTAAATTTAAACGTATGCTTTGAAAAAAAATTGCAGAGCAATTCTTAGATAAAAATTAAAAATAATATACTTGTCAACAACAGATCAGTTATTAAAGTACTCTCTTCTACTACATCACCAGAAAAATTGCTTAATATTACTTTTTCGTATCTATATCTATTATTCAATATCTAATCTATCTAAAAGTTAAATTTTCTAAATAAACAAAAGTTATATTATGTATATATATATATAGTTATTTATTGTCTGGTTTTATTTAAACAAAAAGTAAATTTAATAGCATCAAAAACACTATAAGATAGCAGTGTTTTATTTCTTTTCAATTGTTTTCATTAATGTCAAACGACAGTCAAGTTTTTTATTTTAAATGGCAACATATATATTTTTGGCTATATTCGGATAGGATTTTTTTTTCTGAATTCAATTTTGATAAACGTTTATTGCAAAAAAAAACTTTATAAATTTCATCTTTGTCTTCCATTATTTATAAATATTCGAATGTGTCATGAAACATTGGAAATGTAAGTATTATAAATATTATTATAAGAAACAAAGCACTTTACAATAAATGTTGAAATTGCCCGCCACCTTGTTCAACACATATCGCACATCTCCTAATTACTCCAAAGGTCGCATTTAAAAGACAAGCGGCAGGTACTTCTTGACAAGTGTTAATAATTCTTTGTCTTAAAATGTCAACATTTTCTGGAGTTGTTAAATAAACTCGATCTTGTAGATAAGCCCACAACCAAAAATCGAGGGGCGTCAGATCCGGTGAACGCGCAGGCCACTCGATAGGACCGGATGTTCCTATCCACCTATTTCCAAATTGGGTGTTCAACAAATCAGTATTTACTCTGGCGTTGTGCGCGGGAGCCCCATCTTGTTGAAAAAATATTCTATTTAAATTTGCCAAAGGTAATTCATCTAAAAAGTTTTGGAGATTTTCGTGTAATAAAGTGTAGTATTTTTCTTGATTTAAGCAACCATCTATGAAAAATGGCCCAATTAATTGATCACCTAAAATGCCACACCAAACATTTACGTTGAAACGTCTTTGAAAATTATTTTCAATTACAAATCTCGGATTGTCTGCACTCCACTGTCGATATATGTTTCTATTAAAAATACCGTTGTTGCTAAAAGTGCATTCATCAGACCAAATTATCCTTCTGTAAAAATTCGGGTCTTGTTCTAATGCATTTAAATAAAAACGACAAAACTGGATTCTTCGGCCAGGATCATTTTGTTCTAATGCATGTACGGTTTAAGTTTGTGTTTTCTTAAAATACCATGAACTGTAGTTTTTAATACCCCAATATTATGTGCAATTTCGCGAATCGAAGTTCGTGAATTTTGCTGTACTGCAAAAAGAACATCTAATTCCTTATCTTCGGAGAATTTCCGTTTTTGTGTTTTTGGTTTGGTAAATGATCCATAATTTCTTAAATTCTTTTCAATTCTCTGAAATATTTTCGAACCTGGAACTTCTCTGTCCGGAAAACGAGCACTGTACCGACGAACTGCTTGAAGGCGATTTTTATTACATTCAAAGAACACTTGTAACATGTCCGTTAATTCATTGTTATTCATTTTTAACGAAAATACGCTTTTTGTTGCGGCAAAACGTTCAAACAGGATAATACAGACAACTTAATAAAGTCAAACTGACACTTAAGGCACATTGACATAATGCTAGTGGACTGGGCCAAGTCTACTATAATGAAAGACGAAATTAATAAAGTTTTTTTTTTATTTTTTATTATTAGGAGATGTGCGATATGTGTTGAACAAGGTGGCGGGCAATTTCAACATTTATTGTAAAGTGTTTTGTTTCTTATGATAATATTTATAATACTTACATTTCAAATGTTTCATGACACATTCGAATATTTATAAATAATGCAAGACAAAGATGAAATTTATAAAGTTTTTTTTTGCAATAAACGTTTATCAAAAATAAACATGTTATACATCGTTGAATTCAGAAAAAAAATCCAATCCGAATATAGCCAAAAATATATATGTTGCCATTTAAAATAAAAAACTTGAATGTCGTTTGACATTAATGAAAACAATTGAAAACAAATAAAACACTGCTATCTTATAGTGTTTTTGATGCTATTAAATTTACTTTTTGTTTAAATAAAACCGGACAATAAATAACGGAATTATGAATGTTGGCGTTTTTTACGGGACAGTCTGTATATATATATATATATATATATATATATATATATATATATATATATATATATATATTAAAAATAATAGACTTTCTATTGGTTTAGCGACCTTTTATTGAATTTTGATGTTTTATTCTACGACGTTTCGACTTTTATTATTATTCAGTCTTTTTCAAGTAACGTTTTTTTTGGGTTTCAAAAACACGCATTCTGTGTAACATGTGTTATCGGGAACATCCGAGACCTTTTTTTAAGGAACCGACCGCACTAGTTGAAATACTGTAAGTGTTTACACTTTACACTTACAATATTCCAACTAGTGCGGTCGGTTCCTTAAAAAAAGGTCTCGGATGTCCCCGATAACACATGTTACACAGAATGCGTGCTTTTGAAACCCACAAAAAACGTTACTTGAAAAAGACTGAATAATAATAAAAGTCGAAACGTCGTAGAATAAAACATCAAAATTCAATAAAAGGTCGCTAAACCAATAAAAAGTCTATTATTTTTAATATTAAGACACGGCAAATAAAATAAATAAGAAAAATAAAATTCTTATAAACACTATATATATATATATATATATACATATATATATATATATATATATATATATATATATATACATATATAAGTGATTAGATAATTTCTTAGCCGTTCATTAAATATAACAATGTTATATTTAATGTTATATATATATATATATATATATATATATATATATATATATATATATTGATGTAGATCGGGACTACACCTAAGAATGCCTCAGTGAGCAAAAGACGGAATTTTTATGTATAGATGTAAGCTTTAGAATTATAAAAAATATTGAAACTGAATTCTTCATATGTAATATCAATAAAGTTGATTTCGCGTATTTAATTGTTTTAAATTCATTCTCACATTGATTTATTTTATTCTTTTTATTTGTATCAGTCATTTCATTCCGATATCTTGTATTTCCAAAGATATTTCAACTTAATTGATTAAAAATAAATGACGCCATTTATTTAGGCAAAACTGTACAAATTTAAATAGATAACCGCGGGAATTTTCCCCACTATTAAACTAGCATTATATATAATTATCCACATTCATACCTCAAACATGCACTCACCAAAATAAAATAGATAATTTGTATTGAGCCTATGTATATTTAAAAGGATTAAATTGTCATTTTCATTATAATAAAATGTCGAGATTAAAAGAATACATACAGTTGGACCAATTAGAAATTAGAATGGAAAACAAACGAAAGTTGGCGTCACTAGAAAATTCTCCATTAAAAACACCTAGACGTATTAGAAGTGTCTCTCTGAAAATTAAAAGAAAAAGTATTAAAAAACTAAAAAAACCATACGTCGAATCTAGTCAAAACCTTACCAATACATCCAGTTCTTGTTTAACGCATTCTGCAAGTCCAGAAGGTAACCGGTGTCCAAGAAAACTTGAATTGCATCTCGCCGGGAAGCTAGCCGTTCGACCGTACAACAAGCGGGGGACGCTATCTGATCGCCGTTGATTCCTGTAGGCCGCATCTACGGATCCACCTGCCTGATCCAGTACAATTGGTCCACATAAGTATCTTTTTAAAAACATCCTATGAATTTTGAAAATGATAAGTTAATTTAATTTC